>CM077816.1:94098390-94119244 GCA_039764185.1 Tamarix austromongolica | reverse complement strand
ATAATTTGATAAGTTTATTGTTCTGACAAATACAGATAACAAATACAACATTTGATCGCCAACCATTTATTATTATTATTATTTGAAGAAACCCTACACAAACACGGACACAGCCGAAATGTAAGTAAACTTAACAGCATCATTGAGTAACAAGAAGAGAAAAAGAAAAAAGAGCCAGTCTCGTCTCGTCTGGCCTGAGAAGAAAAGGACTATAACTGACAAAAAAAAAGGAAAAGTATGATTACCAATGATAATCACTAATCAACGACCTTTTGAAATGTGTTCACTCACAGCCATATAAAAACATCACCGTGAACTCATAGCCTATGTCATGATAATTGTTTGAATTCCCCATCCCCTACTTTCCTCTAGATATGGCTTTCTAAATCTTTACCCGTATTTTGTAAACATACTTTCATAATAAACAAAATTAGTTGACAACAAAACCTAAATAAATAAGCAGAACTTTTCTAAATAATTCACTAACATACAACTTTTTATATCGGTCACATTTGAATAGAATATTGATAAAAAAAAATTGCATAAGAGGTTTGTGATACTTTTTTTTTTCTTCTGAAATTGATTAAAATAGGAGTTTATTTTAAAAAAAAATTTAAAATTTTTATATTTTTAATCAACTAATAACTAACACTATCATCAAATATTATCAAAAAATTTTATACAAATAACTAATATTATCCGTCGTTAGTCAAACCAACTAATACAATCCGCTATCAGCTAACCGTTAATTGCTATTAGTTATCCCCTAATAATCAAACAGAGCCATTATATATATAATTCTATTGTATAATAGCATCATTGAGTAACAAAGAAGCCAATCCTATCACTGAAAGCGACTATAACACGTGATCATCACTAATAAGACATCACATTTTGAAATGCCCCCATAACCGCAGGGCCTGGTACACCAACCAATACTAATTTCTAGCGGATAAAAACCGGTTGCTGCGCCTTTGCGGGCAATTAGGTAGTGATTTTAGTGAACAAAAAGGTGGGTAGCTCAAGATTGGCGGGCACTCTCAGCAGGCACCGGTGTGGCTAAATAGAGTCGGACAGGCAGTACGTAATACACAGCGATATGTCAGTTGCTACCGCAATTGACTGCTATCGACATGCACGCAATTTTACCCGTAATTTAGATCAGGACCGAGTTCCAGTTCCGCCTAAAATGAAAGTGATAAAGATACCTTTACAAAAGCAACACAATTATGAAGGATTGCTTTGGGGGGGGGGTATGGAAATCCATATTCTGCATATCATTCGTGAGCCAACTCGCTCCTGATCAAGTAACCCGCTCAAAATCCGAGCGCAACCATCACGATCGTCCCACTTTGCTATATTCATAGTGACCTTTGTCTATTGAAGCAACCCACTACTCAGCTAGGCTCATCAATGACAAAGGCTACTTTTTCATTTATGGCCAGACACGTCACATACCCCCTTTGTTCTAAAACCAAACTAGAGTAAACTGCTTCTAGTATAAACCCTGCCCATCAGAGTAACATATAGCAAATAAGGTGCAGCAGGGTGGACAGCTTTAAAATAGCACCAGACGAACTAATCACTGGAACCTTGAAACAAAAAAGAGCATGCGAATCGTGAGGGAGCAAGGTTTATGGAAACAGAAACGAGGACGCAAGATTAAGATCAAGGTCAATGTGATGATCATATAGAAAAACTTCAGTTGAAGCAAGTTCTGAAAATGTCAGAGAAAAATCTCCAAGGATTGTCAAAAGTGTTTTTTGCCAAAAGGGACAAGGAATTAAAAGCGCAGAAAATGAAAGAAAGTTTCACCATCCATCCACCATTCTCATACAACCACAACGTCGATAAATCTTTCTTTCTTAATAACAATTTTGTTAAGTACACCTTCGTTTCCATCTCCGAATGGCATCATCAAGACTTTAGTTCAATCCTGAGCGAGGAACTCTCGGCCTCACTGGTGTCTTTGAGGGACTCACCCTGCACATCCCAACACGCAAAGATACTAAGCTACTATAGCTTGAGCAAATATGATATTGTCAACTGCAGCATAGTTTGCTACCGAATCAGAAACAGCCTGATGTTACCTTATGGGTTGGGTTCCCACTATCATTCCACTGCAGTTCAGAGCAATTATAGCACTTTCTGCCTGCTCAGGAAGGGAAAAAATGGTATGAGGTCAGTGAATTTAGACACTGCCATTATTAATTCAGCAATAGAACACCTTGTAAACAAATAAGGCCAAATTCACATACACTCAAACCAAACAAAAGGAAACTACTCCCTCCGTTTCACAATAGAAGGCCTATAGTTTTCTAGAACGCATACTAAAAAGCATAAAAGTTTATCATAAATTATTCACAAATTAACTAAAATACACGCATTGGAACTTGAACAATTTTATTAATATAAGATACATTAATAAGGTGAAGAAGATATATTAAAAAATATAACAATTAATTTTTAATGAAACATGAAAGATAAAAAATTATATGCCCTCTACTTTGAAACAAAAGGAGTATTAAGTTATGATAACAGCATCATATGCATAATCAAACGAAAACACAGTAACCGAATACTGTATTCGACAGCCATAGCAGATATTTAGTAGCTTGTTTCTTTGAAAAGGGCACACGGATAAACTAAATTCACCAAGATGATGTCAACCTAGTAACAGCTTATCACAAGAAGATATACTCCCTGGTTTCCACAACAGCAGGACAGCGACAGACAACAGAGATCCACAAGGATAGTACAATAGAAGGTAGAGAAGATTGGAAAGTGCAAATGGTAGCAATGATGAGCATAAAACTAAATACCCAGTAAATACTTAGGAGAAAATGTTAATGGTTACAGATGGCTTACCATGGTAAATTCAACAAAAGCAATGCGAGTTGAATGCACATTATCCCCCAAAAGCCTCAGGCGAGAAACCTGCAAGGAAAGGCATCATTTCCAATCTATCCTTTGATACAAAGTGCTTGATCAGAGGAAGTGTCCAATCCAATACTACATGTTGCTCACCTCACCACAAGCATTCTCAAAAAAGGACTTGACGTCAGCCTGAGAAACCTGTAGTACAATCAAAAGATTTAATACAAAAGACAGAATTCTGGAAACCGACTTGAGTACCAAAACAAAGGAAAAAATTGGCATTCAGAGTTTATTCGGAACAATACCTTCTTATCAATGTTTGTACAGTATACAGTCCTTGCACACATTTCCCTCTCATCCTCGGACTGCAGGTGCCGGACACAAAATGACAGTCAAATTAAACACACATCTCTATCTTTTTTTTTTTTTTTTTTTTTTTTTTTTTACATTCATCAGTAAGAACTAAACAAAACTTCTAGGAGTTATGCAAAGTTACTCATTCATACCCTGGGAAGGAAGGTAGGATTGACAGGGAGTATAGCTGTTTTTGAAGGCAAGACCCTGACTGGATAGTAGCCCAGCATAGTCCCGCCCAGATTTAAAGCAGCCCTAGCACCATCTGTTGACACAAAACCACATCACATGAGGGAACAACAAATGTTCAAGCATATGTTAAAAAAGGAAAAGAGAAAAGAGGCATTGCTATAGCAGTAGGAAAGTTGAAGGTCAAACTTACGCTCATCAGCAAACTCTACAAAAGCAAAGCGTAGAACCGAATGTGGATCACCACAAATTCGGCAGTCAACAACCTTAAGTATCAAATAAAATGAAATAATCAGAGAAGGTATTTATATCAATATGACATGCAGCCATTTATGTTAACAGCCCCATCCCCTTCAGATGAATATGGCTAGAAACAAATGAAATAAAATAAAAAATAGGAAACTATAAAAGGAAAAAAAATGCAGATGCTGTGGCTTTGAACCATTACAAAATCTTTGTAATAATAGTCTATTAATAATATTATCAAAAAATGCACCGAGTTATATGAAGTTCCTAGAGCTGTCTAATAACAAGTGGCAGAAGCAACCCTCCATGGTCAAGTATGTTTCCCAGCATGAAAACGTACATAAAGCTACAAAATACATTAAAAGTGCCCTTGACCAGACTTCAACAATCAAGACACACTTCCCCTAACTATTACCAAAGCAGATAACTTGCTGGTAGGATTGGGCCTTCTCTAAGATATGTAGTATTACATACATAAGAAATAATAGGGCAGAAAATTGGGCTACAAGACATGACTATCCCATACACTACAAATGATTATATAATAGAAATGAACTAATAAAAACATAGATACTTGGAAACAGAGGACAAAGTGTTTCCTGCACATTTCATCATTTGTATAAAAACAAGTAACATTAAGCATAAAAACACACATCCAAATCAATAAATCTGCTTATGATCCTGGGCTTTAGACTCTAATTTCTCACACGAAGCAATTAAATAACTAATGGGATCACAATAAGAACTTTTGGAGTTCTAAATAAAAGGAAGATTGCAGCACGAAGAAGGAAGATGAATATTCATTCCACAGACCATAGTTGCTTAGCTAGTTCTATATGATGCATGGACTCCGAACATAAGAAAGATGTGATTAGCAAATAAAACAACCTTATGAATATCGTTAAATGTATAATATGTGTCAAGGAATTCTAGGGGCAAGGAGTGTCATCAAATGTACATATGTTATGCGGCTGTGTTCTTCTTCACTTCTTTGTGAAGACGAACTCACTCCAAAAAAGCTCTCTCCCCTTCCCCCCCTAAAAAAAGGCAAAAAGAAGAAGAAAACACCATATGCACAGACGACATTGGAAAAGAGAACTAAAAGAACACCACAAATAACGGCTAGCAGAGGCTGTAAACAAAGTTAGATATACCGCCAAAGGCAGCAAAATAGTCTCTCTCTCTCTCTCTCTCTCCTCTTTCATTATCCACCAACATTCTTTGAAGCACTTCCCACAAGAATATCATTTTGACTATTGTCACTAATACCTCGTTCATTACTGCCACATCAACTTACAAAGACATCACAACTACCACCACCATTTGCACACCATAAGACTATACAGAAGTTCCATAAAGAGTGACATGTAAATGACTGTTTGGAAAACAAAATAATTTGCTATTGAACTACAGAAACAACACCAAATATCCCTCTCCCAAAAGATACAGAAAACCCATCAATCAGTTCCTCATATACTTCTACTTAAATGCACCTACAGAAGGTAAAGCACTAGAAATCCCTTCAAAGATATCTTATAGCTTCCTTGTGGGTAAGATGGTTAAACTGAAACCACAAGCAAACTTGAAATATTTATTTAATTCCTTTATACAGGGCCATGAAGAGGAGATCTGGTTAGCATCTCTACTCTATGGATGAGAACTGCATGGCCACCAACATGAGTAAGAGCAATTCACATTTAATTTGAATGATCAAAGTTTGCCTTCATCCCTCTTCATAGGAGAGAGGGAATCAAGTCGTACATGAACATATCCACTGTGGAAATTCTATATTCTGAAGTTCATACATAGTTTCTCCATGTTTGGGGTATATGCACAAGGATGATAGAAACTCATAAACGAAGGAGCTATTTCTTCCACAAGGATCAGCGGCACACTCCAGAGACTACATAGTATAAAACATGACCTGCATGGTATATTAGAAATCAAAAATAATTTTGAAGAGACAAGTGTAGTAGAAGGAAAGTTTCTGCCAGATGATTATATAACACAACACAGACACTTAGGATGCCATTCAGGCCTTTTTAAACACTCAGTTCTAAGGTATGTCAGTTTGGTTTCCTAAAGAACAAAGTAAAAAGGCATCTTTCCATGATAAATAAATAAAGAAACTAACATGTGAAAGAATTCGGTATCAATATCATAGACTTTGTATATGAAATTCACAACAGATGCAACTAAGATAAACTCTCATGTCTGAACTCTTATCTGAATATGGTGGGAGGTAACAGGAAGCTGCCAGCCTGCCAAACAGGGGCAGTACCAATAGCATCACAATCGGAGCAAGTTGTAATTAATCACATCTAATACAATTGTTAGTTTGGATACCAAGTATACTTGCCAATTGCCGCACATTCTCTCAAATTTAGATCAGAGGTGCAGTTATTTAGGAAAAAGGGAGTGGCACCTTAACTCAAGCACCAAAAGTGATCAATATGGGTTTAACTACCTCAGGAGACTGAATGACCATTCAAATTATTTCATATTATAGATAACCCGTGCTTCATATCTTTTGCAACACCAGACTTAAAGCTCTTAGAAGTTTTCTTTGCTCCCATAAAACACAGAGAATGGCATAGTTTCACGTTTGCTCCCATAAATATACAAGAGCAAAGGTTAAATGAAGATACGTAAGGCATTTGAAGCCATCAAAAAATTTTACTCGAAAAACTAATTATTCCGAGCAAATCCAAAACATACAACAATATCTAACTACCAAGATAATATTTTAAAAAGGGATCCCAGAACATATCAGTGAATTAACCCAGTGAAAAAAGTCAAGAGTAAGGTGTCACAAAAAAAAATGCAGAAAATTCAATGTACACACATGACACATCTACTCTGTTAAACTTACTTGACCACAGCTACTAAATAATGCAGCTAGCCGTTCCTCGGTGACCTGCTTTAAGACCAAAAAGAGTAGTGTAAACACAATTGCTTGAATGCCAAGAAGACAAGAAAATGTAAATATTTTATGGAATACAGTCATAACATCAACCCTCATATTCTTACATGTTGATCAATGTCAGAGACATAAACAGTGCGCCTAACGCTATCTTCTCGCTGTGCTCTGAATGCTCTACCATTCAGCCTCCTCTTCCCCTGGTTGTAGCTGTTTCTCCTCTGAAATTTTACAATGCATGTCAATCATTGAGAAGAAAAACAACATAGGCCAAGAACATATAGTCACAGAAAATACTAAAACCATAAGACTCTGAGCTAGATGCATGACGACGGGTATAAAGAAAGCATTCACAGATATGTTTAACAATTGGCAGCTTATAATGCACCATCTAATCCTTTTTGTTCAACCTATTTGTTCAAGAATATGATGAACGCAATAAAGCAGGGACTTTTATCAACTATTGCGAAGAATACTAAGGAGAGGGGAGGGGAGGGGAGGGGAGATAAACTTTGTTTTTTCACTTTGTGTTTTATTCTCAACTGCCACAGCTCCTGTCCTAAGCAATTTATTGGTTCTCAGAGAAAAATTCAGGTATGACATCCGTCATTATTGTGTTTTATATTCCACCCAGGGAAAATTCCAAGATAAACTTGTAAGCATCCCAACAAGTTAATTTACATCTTCGTGAGTAGAGAGCAGTGAAAGAAAACCACCATCGGCAAATCAGACACATAGAATGAACTGTTAGAGAAATCTATGAGCAACATCTATCCAATAATTCACACAGATACTCGCATCCCGCATCATACAGCAAATAAATGATGCGAAAAAATACATCAGGGGTTGGGGATGTTTCACCAGCTAACGTGGGGTCAAAGCAAATCACCTGTAGCAACATCAAGGAAAAAAGGGGGCATTTGTTCTGTTTGACAACTTAGAGGAGACACTGACATCAAGAATCACTTTCACAGATAACATGTTGAGATCATTTCCCACGCTCCATAACAACCAGACGTGTATATAAGATACAGATGAACACTCCAGTAACCACCGGAAGGGGTAAAGCAAACTCAAAAAGATCTTTCAAACAAGTTTTTGGCTCAAAACTAAAAGAAGGGAAGAAAAAACAACGTATTGACACTGACCTCTTCAAGTTTCAGCCAAAATCCAGTAAGACAAGATTATTAAATAATTAGAAAGAATAGAACGCACATCCATCATCGAGAACCAAAAAACGAGATCCAAATGACATTTGAGGCTATATTTCATATAGACGATTCAAAAGTGAACAATTCGTTCAATCCGACAGTCTCAAATTCAGTTTTTTTTTAAAAAAAAATAAAAGGAAATGAAAGGAAAGCAACGTTCAGTATTGAGAAGAAACGATACCGATTACTATAACATGAGCAAAAACTCAAAAGGACCTATCAAATTACTTTTCCACCAACACCTTCATGTAAAAGAACAATCTTTATAAAGCAAACAGTAACAGATAAAAAAATAATAATATATACATATGCATATGTATATGTATATGTATATAGACGACAACAACAAACATAAAAGGGACACCGACAAGAGCAGAAACATCAGCAGTGACGGAAGCAAAATCAAGATCAAGGGAAAACTCAAGAATTACCCTTCGGTTGTTGGGGTAATCATCATTGGCTCCAGTCTTAATAGCGCCGGAAAAATCGTTTTGCAGCAGATGATCGTCCTTATTCCGATAAGAAGCCGGAATAAACTCTTTAGCCCAAGGATTTAACTTGGACAGATAATCAGCCAGCTCGTTGATATTTTGGCACAATTCGGATTTGGAATCCGAACTCTTAGTATCAGTTTCAGAGACTTGGGTAGGTGAAGGGCAATCTTCAGTGTACTGATCATCAGAATTCACAACATTCTCAGACACAGCAGCCATTAAAGCTCTTTATTCCGAAACCCACAGAATCGAAGAAACAAACCCAGGGAAAACAAAATCTGGAGAAAAGTGCTACAATATATAATAAATACACTAATTCAAAGAGGGAGGGGATGGGGGTGGTTTCCTTTCAAAAAAAAGAAGAAGAACCAAGCTATCACGCTCGTTTATTTAGTAGGGCTAAGATTTACCCCAAAATCAGTCCTATCAGAGAAAACCCATTTGGGAAAAGATTGATCAGGTTCTGCAAAAATACAATAAAACAAGGGTGGTGAAAGGATAATACACGAAAAAAATGAAATAGAATTAGGGTTTTGTCCGCTACAGTGAATTGGGTGAGGAGAGGTGTAAGTAATGGCGGTGGCGTTGGTGGTGTTTTATGGGTGGGGGCTCTCTGAATAAACAACAGGTGGCGTAGGCTCTGGCTCTGGCTTCTCTCTCTCTCTCTCTCTCTCTGTGCCTGCCCTTTTGTCTCTTGGGCGAGAAGTGAGAAAGACCGAAAGGTGAGAGAGAGGGGGTGGGGATAGAAAAATATGCCCTTTTTTTTTTGGTTCGTCTAAAGACAAGCCAAGCCTAGCCGAAGGGTGGGCAGAAAGGGGTACTGCTCCTCAAACTCAAAGTGCTGCTTCTAAAACGTTAGTTACGACGAGACTTGAGCATTTTTAAACAATTGTTGGTTGGTCTAATAAATTTTGAGGATTTCATTCGTAACCGTTTTTGGTGTTTGTCAGGTTCGTAATTTGTCATTCTTCTAAGCTGCGACCTGCGTTGCCTTACCCTGTTCTTCCCTCTCGACCCAACTCAACCCAACCCCCCTTCTTTCTCACGGTCGCGCACGGGTATATTTTGTTAATGTTAGTTTGGTGCGTCGCTTTTCAGGTCAGGATGCACCCGCTTGCCCCTTGCGGTCTGCTGCCATTGTTGCTTTCTGGTGGGTGCAGTGTACGTGTGTGCGCGCTTTTATTAAACTAAGCTCTAATGATGTGCCTGCCCTCAAAATACTGCTACTAATAATTAGTCCGCTTTTCATTTTTGCTCTTGTATTTTACTGCCCCAAATCATAGAAAACGGCCGACTTCCCTTCTGAATACAAAACTAATCTATTATTACTAATAAGTGTGTCCTTCAGGGTTTTAAACCTTTAATCTTCGGAAATAAATAAATAAATAATCCCTTCCTTTTAACCGAAACAACACCGACTAAAATATGCATCTAATTCCTAAAAGACCACAATGATGGTGCACTTTAATAAAGTGTGACCACGTTAATACGCTATCTCAACCCTCATCCTGCCTTGTTATATTATTATTTTGTGATGCATTCATACATTTTTTTTTAAAAATTATGCGAAGGAGATATATACATACATATACTAGTGTATTTTTATTTTTTTTATATTGTAGGAAACGTAAAAAATCTTTAGTGTGACACGACTGAAAAACAAATAATGACATCTTAAAAAGAGTGAGAGAATGACACGCAAAAAAAGAAAAAGTCAAACATAATCTGTGGCTTATGAATACAAACATTAAAACCATTGTGGCACAATTTTTTTTAAAAAAAATTACTTGCAAATAATGTGTGAATAGAGCTGCTAAAGTTGACATTAATTACTTGACTAAAATAATCCTACGAAATTGCTGGCTCTTTCACAAATACTATGAAATATAGCCACTGCAGCCTTTGAAGGTAGAGCATTCTAATTCATACTAGTATCATTTAATATTTGTAGGCTTTGTAGCTGTATAATTTTCTGCATATAGTAGTACTGTAGTAGTAGTAGTAGTATTTTTATGTACGCAATAGACGGATATTTTTGTGGACTAATGCCAATACTCCTACTTAACGAAAGAAATTACTAATTTATTGCTCCCTCTATCACGTGACGTTATTAAGGGTTTGAGTTTCATCAACATCACAAAAGAAAAAAAATGTTAAATTAATATTAAATATGGCGACATGCTGTTAGTTTTATAATAGCAATATTCCTTATTTATCCAAAATCCATATAATATAAAATCCTTAATTACTAAGGTTATATAAGAAAAGTTAAAATAATAATAATAATAGTATCTCATAAATAGAAACCTTTCAAATCAATTGGAGCGGATCACCAATGAAGATTTCACGAACAAAGTGGGACAGAAAGAATATATAATATAATTATATTGGCAATCATTTTATGTATAAATAAACGTTTTATATCATGTAATATTTGCAATGATATTAGTCAAACATTAGGAGGGGGTAGGGGAGATTAATCGTTTTGACCAATGTGTTCTAATTGTTGTACTGATACATGGAGGAGGGAACCAGTCATAAGCGTTGGGTATTTTTAAAGTTCAGATCTAATTCGAATAACAATAATTTATATCGGATCTATATTGGACTGGATCATTTCGAATTAGGAGAATATTATGCCAGGGTCTAACGCAATATATTTCTTCAAGTTTAGATTTAATTCATATCTACATATTTAAGTCAGGTAGGGTTTGGGTTATATTTATTTAGATTTTTAGACTCTAAGTCATATTGGGTTTGGATTGGATTAATTCCGTCTAAAATTTGTATTGACATTTATTGTTATTAATTTGATATAATGAATAAAATAAATTTTGTGATTTACTATTATTATTATTATAACAAGTTTTATCATAATATATGTCATGATATAACAAATTATTATCATAAAATTTGTAATAGTAATAATAATAATAATAATAATAATAATAATTACAGTTCATCATAAAAATTGCTATTACTATCATCTTTAGAAATAAAATAATCACTATTATTATTAGAAATAAAAATATATAAATGTTATTATTATCATTATAATAATATGTATTATTATTACTATATTTGCAATTATAAGTTTTATATTTACAATAATAGTAATAGAAATTTTTATAATATAATTTGATCAATGCTAATATGATATTAAAATAAAATAAGGAAAATAGAGTTTTACTAGTTTTATTTTATTTGTCTCTATATGGGTTGCATTTTATTATTTTTACATAAAATTTTATTAATAAAATAGTTTATTGATGCTTATGCAATAATTTATATAAAGTAAAATATTACCTTTATTGTTCGAATTTAACTTTAATTTGAACCAGGTCTGAAATTATGTACAGGTACGGGTGTGGCTCCAGTCGAGTTATTTCGAGTTGGGTAACTTCGGATCGGGCCATTATTGAGTTTTTGTCCATATATGGTTTGGGCGGGATTCTTTTTTATTAGATTATTTTGGTTTGTGTAATTATTGAATTCGCTAAATTAAGGTCGAATTTTAATTGGTTCGAGTTATTTTGGGTTTTTTTGTTGAGATCGTATTTAAATTGTTGGAGTCCAAATTAGATTTCGCATTGGATTATTCGGATTGGATCATTTGGGTCGAGTAAGCTTTGACAGGTTTACTAATACATAAAAGAATATCAAGTATAATATATAACAAAGGTACGTTTTCTTCATTTTGTTTTTACACTTCTAAACCAATCTAATCTAATTTGAAAATTTCTGTAATACCTCCATTTCCAAAACTAAAAACTCATTGAAAAGTATGCACCAAAGTTAAATACAATGAGAGCATCATTGCCGCATCTAGTATAAATAAGCATCGTAATTTTGCTCACACTAGATGCTAAAGCTAAGTAAAAAAGAAAACACACCAAACATATTTATTAACTCAAACCAACTGAAACAAAAATGTTACTACAACTGAAACTATGAAAAAGGGTCTACTTAAATTAGTATGATAAATGAAACTCTTGAAAGTTATCACCACTCTTGCTCTTTCCGATCATGCATGCCATCAATGTCTTGAGTAAGTTCATACACAACTTGCACTGGATCATCTACTCACCATGTACATCATGTATCATCACAACCCTATTTAAAACATGTAACAAGTTAACTAGGGGAACAACTAAGTAACACGTAAGTATGATGAAATAATATCATATGTGCATATTTATATATACATATAAATCACAGATATACACCAAAATCACATAAGAAAACCACCCAATTATTAATCTTTATTTAGGTGATAATGACATCCAATTTTTAAGTGGGTACACCAACTAGAGGGTGACATGACAAATCAAAGTCTAAAGATTTATCACCAACTACAAGAGGATTATAAATCACACTCGGGTCATCTTAACAGACATAACCCAAAGGGGATAACAAAAGTCCATAGACATATCACTTCGGTCATCCCATCCTTAAGTGTGCACATCCCTTAATAGGGTTTGGAGAAGCCTATATAGTAGATGAGGAGCCTTAATCAGACATATCTATTAAATAAATAAATATTCATAAGAGAAAAGATAAAGACTAATGCCAATTTCCAACTTCGAGAAGCCAACCTTGGAGGACCCATATCACACTTTACATTCCACTTTAAGTTATGACATTCTAATTAAGTATAGTCACACAAGGTCATGCAATGCACCAAATTATCTCCACTTTATTCACTCTTCATAATGGGTAATTTTCCCAAATTAAATAGAAACATACCCCATTTGGATTGTCACTCTTTTTAACAACACTAGAATAAGAAAAACTATGTAAACCAACATTTAAAAACAAAAGGGATGAAACTAATTCAAACCTAGTTAAAATATTCTAGGATTTAAGTATACATACACATAATTAATAAAAACATAATTTAGTTGTATAAATAAAACACTTTTATAATGAATAACTCTTTATAACAATATTACATATATATGTATGTATGTATGTATATGTATATGTATATGTATATGTATGTAAGTATGTATGTATGCATGCATGTATGTATGGTACACCTATAAAATTACAATATTTACATTAAATTGATTAGGAACCCACATTTATATTAAATTCATAATAAAAATAAAATATTATCCATGGGCTCTAAATATATAAAATCATATATGTCTACGTTAGGTTATATAGTCAGATAAGACTATTTATATCAAACACGTGTATAATTAAGGTATGCATGAACACACATACACATATATGCTTATATATATAGGTTGAAAGTAACGTTACTTGAAAAGCAATCAACAAAACACAAGCTTATTAGTCTGGTGCTCCTATAATAAAATTAATATAATATTGATATTAACTAATACATATATTTTATGTATAAAAATTAATATACCTACTGAAGGTGTTCTACTTCGTAATTACTCAATCCACTTAAATGGTAATCAATATTAAAGCTAATGTATAAATAGATCATGTGGCTAAGGAACTTATGACAAAGATACAGTAAGTTCCTAATCCCATAATTACCAACACCCAAATAAGTAATTGCATTATTTTATCTATTGGGGCATTAATGATTTAATAATAACATCAAAAGGGATAATGTCTTTTCACTCATCCAACTCAATAAATGTGGTGGAACTACTCACCATGATCTTTTTCTATAATGTTAATATTCTATATTAGTAATAGTAGACCAGATAGTCTATAAAATAGCATCATAGCTAAGAAGTGTTTTGTGACCAACTGTAAATGATTCTTTAGAGTATACTACAAGGACAACCAAAGTGAAAAGCTTTTGGGGTACTATCTAACTAATCTCACCTAATGAATCATGTATGCAAATTTTAAGATTTATAACTCCTTTTTGTATATATAATAATATTTTTTTCTCTTGATGGAACGAACATGGCTTAACTTTCAACAATTAACACTATTCTAATAGTACCAACTTTTATAAGTAGTCAAATATAGTTTAATTAGCAAAAGATATGACGTGATATGATGCATATCATATAATAGGCAGATAATTACATCTTTGCAAAGCTACCACTACTGCTTAAGGGCTCCTACCTTTGATGCTCTATTATTTTCTCTCTTTTGATTTCCTTTGTTAATTGCTCGTATATTTTACTTTTGTGAGTCTAGAACGCTAAACTTATACTAAGTAGGTTATTTATAATTGTGAGAATGTCAGGGTTACATGTTTAATTTTCTTTTTCTCCAAGTTACTTTATAATTTTAAAATGAATAGTAATTATTATATTTTATAGATAGTTAGTTAATAAAATTTACTGATGGTAACATATTTGTAAATAAATTAAATATTATCAGATAAATCTATAATAATCTTATATTAATCAAATCCCACCACAACCTTTTGTTGTTGTTGTTGTTAAATCAAAATTACTAGGTATTACACTTTCAATGTGTTATTATTTTATTATCCTATTTTCAGTGTAATTATTATTTTTTAATTACTACTATTAGTATTGTTATTAGTATTACCATTATTAAAGTTATTATCATTAATCTTATATTATTTTTATTAAGATCAAAATTTTGTAAATTTGATCTAATAAAATTTGATAAGTTTTGAAAAAAATAAGTTGAGGAAAACATAACATTGATGAAGTTAATGGCTCTCTTATCTATTTTATTAATTTAGAAAGATTAATATTTAAATTTGAAGCTTAGTTAGTCATTAATTGAAATAGTAGTTGATTATTAATACAAACGCAATAGGAAATCTTCTTATACACCAACCATAGTTTTCAACCAATCTTTTTTAGAATTGATTAAAGTACTTCAATTTCTCCATTGGCACTCATGCCTAAAATATTAAATATTGCTCTAAAAATAGAGGGAATAATTAATTTCACTATAACTTAATTTCATAAAGAACAATTTCATAGTTATTTCCAAAAGAATATTACTTAATAATAAAGGGAATAAAGGAAAAAATCTTATAATTTACGCTTGTTATACAGTTATTTATTTTCATTCTACAATTGACCTTTTTTTCTTATAGCTACTTATATAACTAGTATCATCGATTAAAAATAAAAATCATTTTAATTAAAAAAATATTCAAAATAAGTTTCATTTTATTTTTTAATGCAAAAATTAGACTATTACCCTTATTCATTAAAGCTCTTTTGTTGTAAATGGTATTTCATAAAGTGTATTTAGTTAGGACATACTTGATTATTTACATACTCTTTTACTAATATGTGTCCCAAAGTCTAAATTGACTATTGATTTAAATCATGTATGATAATTAATTATATATTCCATGTTCATTCCATTGTTTTATGGACCATCTACGGTCCTTTATTGGGAACTATCAATTTATCTCTTTAAAATCACTCTACTTTGTTTTTAGACAAATTATTCTTCTCTGGCAACTTTAATCATTTATCAAGTGGCAATTATTTTAGGATAGTTTCTCCTCATATTATTTTCAAATCAAATCACCAGATAAAAATCCTTTACACTATTCTCCCTTCATTTTACAAACTTCAAGCAAGTGTTAAAAGTGCTTTTTCTCTTGTGATATAACCTTAGTCGACTTTTCTTCTTCTTCTTCTTCTTCTTCTTCTTCTTCTTCTTCTTCTTCTTCTTCTTCTTCTTCTTCTTCTTCTTCTTCTTCTTCTTATTATTATTATTATTATTATTATTATTATTATTATTATTATTATTATTATTATTATTATTTTTATTTTTATTTTTACTTAAAAAGGTGAACACGGGTTCAAGGAAGATTAAGTTAGGAGATGACTCTTTTTCTTAAATTGGTAAGAGGGGAGGTAAATATTTGCTTGCTCATACTAAATATGTGTTAAAATACATGTGTTAGGAGCATGATTAAGGTTTTTGTTTGTAAGTAATAATGTATATACACACACATACCATGTTTGCTAGTAATATGGGAATTTTGTGAAGCCCGTGATATTTATGATTTTTGATATGTATTTGTCCCATGAAAGTTTATGTTTGAGCATGTTGTCATATGTATTTTTGTCATGAATATACAAGTATGTTGATTTAGGGCTTACATTTGTAAAATAATATGTGTCCATTATGTGAGGGTCTTGATAAATGGATGTGTGTCCTTATCAAGCCATTTTCTTATATTTCTAACCATGTCATTGAACTTACTACATATTTTACTCATAATCTCAAATATAATATGTTAGCATATGAACTTGTTTGATCTAAGTTGTGATAATGTGAAGTCTTAACATGTTAAAAATAGTATAGTATTTTTATATGTGCAGTATGAAATCATATTTATGATCTCCATGTTTAATATGTGAAGTATGAATAATTCAATTGGGTAAATGATGGGAAATTCAAATCCTCTAAGTGACATTCTTTTTTCTTTTTCTTTTTTGAGTTTAGCATCCCTTACTTAGTTTCCATATCCCGATCAAGGCTATCAACCAATTCATTCATCTTTCCTGACCTATAGTAAAGTCAAAAAGACCAATTCTGTCTTATCTTACTTTTGGCTTAAAAGGAAATATCTTCTTATTCTAGGAACTTCTTCTAGTTAGTAGGAATGAATTATATGATCCCAAAGCAATAACCACAGATGGAGGAGCATTCCTCTTTTTAACTAGTTTTCCCAAACCTATATATCCTGCCTATACCAAAAAAGGATTCCCTAAAAAAAAGAGCATCATAGCAAGAGTAGTTTTAACTAAACATATGACGAAGGATCGACCAAAGCTAGAGCTAAGTGGCTGGTGGTTGGGTAAGGGTAAGTATGGAAAGCATAAGTTGACTTAATCTAATTGATTGGATTGGTGAATTTCATTACTAATCTAAAAAGGTCAGCATGTAGACATTTGAGGGAAATTCCCACTGAGATGATTAATAATCTGGCCCTAGCTTCCTTTTTTTTCTTATTTAGTTATAGGGTAAAAATATAATCAATGGATTACCTAGAGTCCTTGAGAATCATTCCAAGACTTTTTATGGGATTTTTTTGTATGCATATCATAGGGTTTTCTGGATTCAAAATGTAAATTTCAAGTTTGAGGGTAAAATTATATTTTCACAAAGTCTCTATAAAATTATACTCTTATATTTTTTTTTAGTTAAATAAAATGCTTGGAAATTTTAGAATTCACATGGTCCTTATTAGAGGCATATGGTATGCCTTATTAATTTTAAACTATTAAAAAGTAACGTTGATAATGTAAAGGGTAATTTTTGTGATTCAACAAAGTAGCTGGAATTTTCCTAGGAAAATGTCTATTTTATGGTGTAAATTATGAGTTTTAAAAATACATAAGTGTTAATTTGTGTATTGTGTGACAATGTGCTAAAAATGGTATTTTTATACCTAAAATGAATATTTTCCCTTAATGGTATTTTGATCATTATAGGATACTATGTGTATAAATATGATAAAGCGAACCTATGTCGGCCCTAATGGACTTTGTAAACTTTTAGTCAATCTTTGACTTCTAATTTTTTCTTTGTCATTTGACCGTTGATTTTGAAATAGTATACTGACTTTTAATAAATTGGATACTATTGGGTGATCCCTTATGATTAAATTAAAGTTTAGCTTATGAAATTACTTTGGCCTTGATGGCTTGGTTAAGTGAAATACTTAGTTGATTGATGGTTAGTTCATGATCATATTTAAATGGATAATTGTTAAGTGTGGAATGAATGATTTTATGCATTAAGTGTTATTGTATAATAAAATACTAATCAACTTAAAGATAAATGAGCTTATGGTGGGTTTAGATTATCTAGTTCTCGATTGACATTGCTTCAACCTATATTATATTATATTATTGCATTCGGGTGAGGCCCAATAAGTTCAAGTGCCTTTTCTACTCTTGCAGAGAGTGTGTACACTTAATAAATTGGTTACCTAGGTGGTTATGATTGTGGTATTGGTTGAGCACTTGTCTTTATGAGCCAAAATTTATGTTCATTATTTTTATTTGGGTGTCTTCCATGGTATAATTGAGATCATGGGGGATAATATAGTCCATTGCTCAAGGATATATAGAATTGAATTTCTATTATCACCTTTCATGGAATATAGCCCTCATCTGATATGGTGGAGATATATGAGGATGTAGGACTTCCCAAAAAGTGTTACTTTGAAGGTTATTTAATATGAAAGTACTAAAAAAAGTCAAAAGTAAATAGAAACTTCTTTTAACTTCTGACATATATATTTCTATGAATGAACTACTTATTGAGGCTCCCCTTGATAAGTTGCACTTCTCTTTCAAACTAATATTCTACTCACATGAAAAAAAAAATCAAAAGAATAAGTTATTAGAACTTCCTCTCCTACTTCCTTACATAAACTAAACATAAATATACAACATCTTCAATCACATAATTTCTAGTAAGTTTGTTCCTGAAAAGTCTCACTCCCTGGCAAATCATAATATGTGTACCAAACAGGACAATAATAATTAGTTGTAATTAAATCCCAAGTGTGGAATATATATTTGGCTTTAGTTTCCTTAATTAGTAGTTTCATTGATGCATATGATTGTGTTGACCTTGGTACGGATATAGTGTGTGTAATAACAATATCGCATGTTCAAGTGTTATCATATGTATTGCCCTATATGTCTCATAATTGTATAATTTTATTTCATGCATCCATATGCACCTTGTCTTATTTCATCTCAGTATAATCTTCCATGTACTATGTATATCTATGTTATAGTGGTTTATATTTGCTTAGCACAAGTAGTACTAATGTCGTTGCTTGAATCAGGTCCTATGGTGAAGTGAAATACATTTAGGTATTAGATGAGTTTGTGTAGAATGATGACTAGGATTATGATAATAATTTTATTTATGATTAGTAGTTGGTTTGTTTAGGGGAGGTTATGGCCCGAGAGTGTAGACTACCTAGAGCAGAGTTTTTACCTATGTGTTGGGGCCTTTTATACTCTCGTTACATATTGAAACTCTTATATTTCATTTCCTTGTATCCCACACATATATTTTAACAACATTATGTTTGGTTTGAAATCACTAACATCATCTAATATTGCATTATCTCTCTTGAGAATTATTATCTCTTTTGAGTTTTTGTTTAAATTAAGTTTTAGCCTTGTTGTAGCGCCCTGAGTCGACATGATCACACAAGGCTACTTGGTAGCCACCTAATAGCACCTCAGTCCCACAAGGGTCGCAGGGTTACTTTGGAGCGCTTTCGGATTGACCGGTTAGCTTCATAGATCAAAACGAGTCATTTCAACGCGCTTTATCCTCGCTTTTAAAAACTTTATTGGAGGGTCACCCATCCTAAAAATTACTCTATGGCAAGCATGCTGAAATAGTAAATTTTTAATATGTAATCACCAAAAAAAGGTATATTATATTAATATAATTAGTCATATCAATCATTATAACACTCTATTCAATTTGAGGGTATTACATTCACCTCCACTCAAAGAACACAACTTCTTCGTTGCGCCTCAACCAGTAACTCTCTTAATACAGTTTATTGCAAGAATCGTCCCACTAGGTGACTGACAAACTCATCTAAGTTTAGGTCGCGAACGTGATTTTGCTCTAATACTATTTATAACATCCCAAGTTGACATGACCACGTAGGGACACTTGATAGCCACATGATAGCACTCCAGTCTCACAAGAGTTGTGGGTATATTCTGTAGCGCTTTCAAATTGATTGGCTAGACCCACAAATCAACACAAGTCCTTTCAGAGGGCTTTGTTCTCACTCATGTACTTTCTGAGAAATTTTTATAAATTTTTTGAAACTTTTTAGGAGAGTTACCAATCCTAAAAATTGCTCCACAATAAGCATGATTAATTGTGAATTTCTTAGGACAGAATCACAAAAAGAATGGTATATCATGTTGATATAAATAACCATATCAATCATTATAACACTCCACTCAATTTGGGGGTATTACACTTACATATAACACTTATGAGGCATTGGGTTGCTAAACTCGTGTTAGTTGTGGTGGTAACATTTCCCAATATTTTGATCTAGCTTTTACAATTAAAGTGTTTTATATGAATTTTTTTAATATTAATAATTAGGGGTGTTACAATTATTTTAATAGTAGTTATTATTATTAATATTAATTATTGATAACTTTTTAATACTCTTCTTGTTATATTTAGTTATTATCACAAGCACTAATTTCCATTAATAACTAATTATATTGATTATTTTTTATTACTATTATTTTTTTAGAGAAAGATACATCGTGCAGTTTGATTACTTCATATCTTCAATGGATGGAGTCACAATCACAAGAAGATAATTACAATCCCAAATATTAACTTGATCTACTGATGGGACCTTACCTATGCTATAAAATACTGTATTCCCTCTCACTTAACATGGCTGTAACATACTTTTATAAACTTACTAGCTTTCTTTCTAATATAAGCTCGAATGAAACATAACTTAGTTAAGTGGAGCATTTGTCCTAAGCTTGGCGAAAACCTACAAGCAACCCATTTCTACAGTCACCTCATTGAAGCCTATTTGCTACAACATTTGAAATGCCATTAGTATAGCTATACCCACTACCTCCTCT
>CM077816.1:94076492-94097890 GCA_039764185.1 Tamarix austromongolica | reverse complement strand
GATAATGATCATAAGCATTAGCTTTATATAAGAGTTTATAATAAAATTAACCTTATCATGATTGATACTACAATCATGGTGCGAGTTGCATCGCGGATTGCTTTAATTTTATCACCTATGAAAATCTTGTTGGCCACTGATCTTAAAGTCGAAAAAAAAAAAAAAGAAGAGCCCATCATCATTCATACTGATCGAAGTTGTTTCTTCCTTGTATCCAATTTAATCGAAAAAAGGGTAAAAAGAGGGGAGGGGATAGCTCGACTTGGTGGCAACCATTAATTTAAGGGAGAAATTTTAGTCACCGAAAGTAATAAATTACGTGATCAATTATTACATTATATTTAGAAAAGTTTCTTGAGTTAATTATGGTAATTTCTATTGTGTACCGTATGTATTTTTCTAATTTAAAATATAAATATTTAATATTTATAAAAATAATGTCCTTTTTTAGGCACTCAAATATTATAATTTTTTGATATAGTTATAGGAGTTTTTTATAGCCACTGGAGGTAGTTTTCACTACACACTATTGGTAATTTCCTAATCCGAAATATAAATATCTAATATTTATAAAAATATCACTATTTTTCTTTTAGCACTTAAATACAATAATTTCTTGAGAGACTTATAGTAGTTTTTGCACCAACTGAAATTAGTTTTCACCACTTACTATGGGTAGCTTCTAAAGCTGAAACATAAATACACAATATTTGTAAAAAAGTGACCGCCTTTTTTTTTCCTTCTAACAATCAAATATTATAATTTATTAAGCTACTTATGGTAGTTTTTTCTACCCACTAACAACAATTTCTACCATCTAATGTGGGAATTTCTTCAACTAGTTCTCATTTCTTACTGAGAGAGTTAGATTTCATTAGATATTTTTCCATGTGTAGGGTATATCTGATGAGAACCATGTTTTATGGTGATAACCGATAATCACGGTAGTTTCCTAAGCTCATTACAACAGTTTCCACTACCTACTACGAGTAGTTTCCATTGCCTAATATTAGTAGTTCCTTAACTTAATATATAAATATCTAATATTTACAAAAATATTACCCCTTTTTTTTTTAGTTTTATCCACCCATTAAAGGTAAGTTTTGATCACTTACTATGGGTAGTTTTTTAATGTACAATATAAATATCTAACATTTATAAAAATGGCAATGCTATTATTTTTAGTGCTTGAATAGTATAGTTTTTTTTTTTATAAAAGACTTATAGTAGTTTCTTCTACCTTTTGAAAGTAGTTTCTACCACTTACTATATGTAGTTTCTAAACCTAAAATACAAATACACAATATATATTTATAAAAATATCGCCATTTTCTCTTTCTAACCCTCAAATATTATACTTTCTTAAGTTACTTATAGTTGGAAATTTCCACCACTTATTATGGGTGGTTTATATATTTAATTGAGAATACTAGTTCTCATTAGATATTTTTTGTATATATATATTAGAATCACGTGCAAACTCTATCCTAAAATAAAAACTTAGGAATTCATTACATTCGATTGCTTATATTAATGATCTATATTAGATTTGATGTGACCGGTTTAATAGCAAACAATAAAACAAATTTGTAATAAACTTTTTAGAAAAACCTTCTTCATCAACTGCTACTTTATCCTTTTTCATTTGAAATCTTCTACGATAAGTCAATATTAGGCATTTGCCTCCTCCCACCTCTCCACCTCATGTCGTACCTTTCACTACCCAAAAACCACCACCTGGAAATATTTTTAATCAACGATTTAAAGCACACATTTCATATGAAATCAACAATTAAAGTTGATAAAAGTTGATCTGACTTGACCTAAACCTGACCCCAAAATTAATCCTATTCGACACTGACTTGAATATAAGTGACCCGACCTAACCTGATCCAAACCTATAACCCGCCATCAACTTGACCTGTTATCAACCCGATCTGCTATCAACCCGACCCGATCTCACAAAACCAAATTTGACATTAACCAATTATGATAATAAAAGAAGAAACATGTCTTATTATTTATTTAAAGCTTTAAAAAATATATTATTATTTAAATTTTACTTATTTTTCTTACTTTTATTATGAACTTAATTATTTACCAACAATATTATAATTTTACTAATTTTTTCGTGTAAAAATACAACATTAAAAAGTCATAATAATAAACAAACAACAATTAATAACACATTATTAATCACATGCTTACATGAAATTAAACTTAATTCTTACTTACGAGGTTAATGAGTTAGATTAATTTTGGTGGTCAATGTCCGATTTGACTTAAATTCGATGTGATTCGATCTAAGATTAGCTCAGTTCAAACCCAACCTGCCTATCAAAACTTAAAAATACTCAATTTGTCAAATTACCCCAAATCTGACTCATCAAATTAACTCAAACATGAAATCATCTGAATACGAACGTGCTTAACCCAAATTTGACTCGATAGGGATGTAAACGGAGCGAATTCAAGGCAGGTATGCCCATATCGAATAAGAAAATTCATACCCATGCTCCGAACGGGTATCCACTAACACATCCATATCCATATCCATTGGATATCTGTTATCCGACGGATAATTTATTTACCCGTTAACGAATACTATCCAGCAGATAAATCCATTACTCGACAGATAAATCTATTTAGAATTAAATCAAAAGATTTTAACCTTAATTTATACTATATTTATGTTAAAATTAATAGTAAAAGGGTTATTATATATCTAGTAAATGCATATAGATATGGATACATGTATGAGTACGGATACAGATATGGATATCTCATACCCGTATCTGTACCCGAACCCGACGTGTAATTTTTTATTATCTATATCTGTTCAAGTATCCAACGGATAAAATTCATTGGATTTTAGATAAAATCCGTCTCGTTTATATCCCTAGACCTGACCCGAAATAATTCGAATTTGACTCGATTCAAAATCAAACTATCTCAATCCAAACCTAACCTAATTAATTAATCTGATACAATTTGAATCTGCAATGACTCAACCCAAATAATAAGACGTTCCGAAATAATCCAAATTTAAATTGATCTGACCCAACCCACAACCAACCTACAAAAAATACCTACAAATAATCCGATCTGAGAATGACCCAACCTGTGCATAATCCGACCCAAACCAGACCCGTCTGGCCCGATTCCCAACTATATCAGCCGCAAACATCTAATTTGGGCAATAATTGTGTATTTGTGTGCAAAAATACTCACCCATCATTATTTGCTTTTCAGCATCGTCAGACTACCATTAAACTAATACCACCATCGCCATCTCCTCGTTCTATACGTCCTCAACCTGCACTACCACTGCACGCACTAACACTAAGCTGGTAGGTGGCAAACTAAAAATGACAAAGATAGATCGAGGGAAGTAGATAGCAAAGGGAGCAAGAGCAATGCTCATGGTCATGGACTACACAGAGGTATCGGGAAGTGAAAAGAGAGGAGAACAGATAGGAAATTTATTATTATTATTATTTCCATCAGAGCGTCAGCTTTAGATCAGGCAATCCAAACGGACGGCTTTATCCTTTTTAAATGGTGAATTACTTTTTATCCTCTTATCTTCGCCATCAATTATCTATCAAGCTAAGGTTGAAATTAGTTCCTACAGGAATTCCAAACCACATGTATGGAAATTAAAATACGTATGAAATAGAAATTTTATTGATTGAAGTTCGTAGATACAATATATATCATGTATTGAAAAGTTACAAAGCGTGCTACTATTATTTATCGGAAGGATCGAATCGATCGAGAGGGGGGGGGGGTGGAATTAAGCGAGATACAAGAACTATAGAATTTGCTTATACATGCACATGATCACTTCCCTTATACATACATACATATGCATATATATATATATATATAATCAAGTAATTAATCATGCTTGCGTGCAAATTAGTACCCCATATTTATATTGATTAATTATGCAGCGACTCCGACAGCAATATTGTTGTTCCTGTTAAGGATGTTGTCCAGTGCTATTGGTTCCCTTTGCTCTTGATGATGATCGGCATGAATTGCATAAACACCCGGTGATGCAGCGCTAGGACTGTGGGCGTTCACTGCTGTATTCAATTGAACCAAATTATGTTCTTGAATATCACCGCCACTGTTACGTGGATTGAGCTTAACGACCTCGATGATTTGGTTGGTCGATAATTCTGTGATCTTTTGGTGCTCGACGTCTTTCTCGATCGTCTTTGCGTTCTTGTAGATTGCGTACAGTACCATCTGTAGTATTCCGAAGGTAAATCCAAGAACGTTTGGGATCTGCATGTACAGATTACGTATTCAATAATTACGATTAGAGAGGCTGGAAAATCAAATTCAAATTAGAATTTATTGAAATCACTAACATAGGAGTCGCATAAACTAATCATGCCGAATCTGCCGATGAAAACACCCCTTTTTTTTTCCAGCTCATAAATATCCCACGAGTACGCGTATGCTTTTTAAAGAGACCTCCCAATAAATTGTAAGAAAAGAAGAAAAAAAAAAGGTGAGTGATATGTTGTCGCAACTATAACCTAAAGTAGGTGGCTACCCTGGCCGAGCGGTGGACGGCGTTGATCCCACAGGTGTTCAAATTTTATTAGAACCGTACCTTAATTGGTACTAATGCTGCCTCAGATGCCTAGGATTCTTTATCTAATTAAGTTCTCCTTTTCGGATGCATGTGTCCTCCCACCCCCACCTTAATTAATTCCCTAGTCAAAAAATAAAATAAAATATAACCCTAAATAATCTAATAAAATATACAGACTAGCTAGATCTGGGATGGTATATATATATATATGTGTGTGTGTGTGTGTTCTTACCGCGACGTAGTAGTCCTTTTTGAGAAGGCCAAAGAAGAACCACATGACAGCACTGACAGTGAGGAAGAAAGACAAAAGAAAAGGCATGTACTTGACACTCCTGGTTCGTATCACTTGCCTCTGCAAAAATTGTTCAAATTAAATCAATCCTCTTCTCAATTAAATGTACAGTTACATATATAGACTTTTTATTTATTTGGAGCAATATATTTTGTTGTAGAAAAAACAGAAAGAAAGAAAGGGAAGAAGAAGAAGAGGAGGAGGTGACGATGAGATTAATTAACTACGTACCAAAACACCAAGAGGTGCGACGAAGACGCACAAGGCGAAGATGAGATTGATCCAACCAAGAACCTTAACCCGTAGGGCCGTTGTTTTAAGGAAAACAAGAGTGATGAAAAGGATGAAGCCAAACCCAGCCACGTTCATCAGTACGATAAGTTTTATCGTCAGTATCTGCATTATAAATCAATAAGATGGACCGTACGTATATATAAGTAAGTACATATGTAGTATAATAATGATATTAATTAATATGTACGTACCCTGGCTTGTTTCGTGCCGTAGAAGAGGAACATAGAGATGTAAATAGTCTCAATGAAGAGGCCAAATGAGTTGATGGTGACGAGTAACGTAGAATCAGGAGCAAAGTACGCGTAGAACAACCAAAGCATGGAGCTGAATAGAGCAACCACATAGGGTATACTTTGAAATCCCTCCGTCGATTTCTTCTTGAATACTTGGTAGAATGTTGGGCTGCACCACGCCGTAGATTAATACAATCAAATTAGTATGAAGGGATTTAAAAGTGATAATTAATGAACGACTTTACATAAGTAGTAATTTCTACAGATCAATTGCTCCCATCCCCTTTTAGGAAATATATATATATATATATATATATATATATATCAAACACAAAGGAGCAGACCATAGAGTATTGATTGTTATTAAATTATACTTACATAGGAGAAAGGAACACCATAGAGGAAATGATGTTACCTACACAGGAAACGAGATAAAGTATTTAGAGATCATATAGTTAGCTATATAGCTAGTGATGGACTATGAAGGGAGCAACTCGCTTGATATAAAAGTTGTATAAGCTTTTTCTTTATTTTCTTTATTTTTTTTTTAAAAAAGCGATACTAAACAATTCCTATGTATCGCACTTTTTCATATTAAAAAAATACATACCTATGTATTACTATAATAGATACTTTGAATGGAAGAGATCAGAAGGAGAAATATGTGTTTTGAAAAACAATAACCATTAATTAATGATATATATATATATATATATATATATATATATATATATATATAAAGTTAAGCCAATTAAATAATTAAGACTATAAAATCAATCAGGAAATGTTTTTAAGACAAGAAATCAGATAGATGGAGGGGAGATCGGAATAAAATAAAATAAAATATTAAATAGAAAAATAAATAAGAAGATTAAATTAACCGATGCATGCATGTATCTAACTATATATATATGTATGTATATGATATAAGTATATTACCAAGGAGGCCAAAAATTGTAACCCAAGGAAGAGTATGAAGGATGTTGGAAGCCATTTCTTTAATTATCTCTCTTTTAATTGTTTTCCCCCTCTCTCTATCTGTCTTTCACTACCTGATCTTTGTATCTCTCTCAACAAGGCATTTGCTCTCTCACGATGGCTTCCACTATGGGGATGAGGTCTCTTTATATAGGTGCGATAAGTGAGCCGATCGGATGGGGTCCAAATAATAGCAAAAAGAAATTAATAATGTAACTCATTACCTTTTTTTTTATGCATATATTTCTTTTCTTTTGCATGCAATATGGTGGCCAGGATGGTGCACATATACAAGAGGCTAATTGAAAGGGATTAGTGTTTCAGGAAGTGGGCGATGATAGAATTCCCTCGTCATATTTTCCTTTACTGCACTTTTCCTCTTTTCCTGTAGTACTTTTAGATCTTTTCCGGTTGTCTCCAATCCAATCCAAATAAATAAATAAATAATAATCATAATGATAATAATAATAACAATAATAACAATAACAATAACAATAATAATAATAATAATAATAATAATACTTATCAATAATAATAATAATAATAGAAAAAGCTTGTTAACAGCACAACGTACGTAATAAAATATACCACACATTACTACATATATCCAAACATCTTTTCCCGCCCAATTTGCAGCTATCTCTTTCAGCATATTTTTGGTGTTGAGGTGAATCTATTATTATTATTATTATTATTATTATTATTATATGTATAAATGATTTTAAAAGGGCAAATATATTAATCCTAAACCGTGATTTATATTAGATTAGATAAGAAGTTAGGTAAAATAAGTTAAGTCGCAGAGTCTAATGTTAGTATTAACCTCACCTATTTCTTTCTATGTAAATTCCGATGGTAGGAAAGTGAGAAATTAGGTATTTGTGGGCGCATAGAAATATAGGGGGCGGGTATATTGTTAATTTCCTAGTAACTTAATTTTCGTTTATTAACATGTGTTTTGCTTGAACGGGATTATGATCGAGCAGGAATTACATTATTTTATTTCATGTTTTGATGGCATACACTGCTTGCAAATCTACAACACATCACTTCGGGCAGTTTGACAAGCCTAGTTAGTTTCTGATTAATGAAAATTATATCGGGGCGGCCAGAAATAATTGGGGAAATATATAGAAAAAGCGATCTTCGATAAATAATAATAATAATAATAATAAAATTGTTAATTATATGCGATCAATTTTGGAACATTCTCTGTTGTGATACAGAAAAAATTTATGCCAGTTGGGTTATTTGGTTACTTAGCCTACACCCATTCGAAATTAAAGCTCGTCTGATTCGAATCCCTTTGGTGAATGAGGCAACTCCTGTTCTCCCGCTGCAACTCCTCTTGTCCGCATTGCGCCTTGCTCTTTCTTCGTCTCGTTGCTCCTACTTTTGTATTATTTTGCTTCAAACCGAGTTGTCTATATGCAATAATCTTTCGAATCCCTTAGGATCAGTCTTTAATATCCTATTTGTAGGGATACTTGGATTCCGCCATGGAAGATTGAATCACCATAGCTTAATTAGTCCGGTATCCATCGTACAAGCACAAAAGACACTTCGATCACGTACGGTAAAGTCGAGAAATCAAGAAAATTAACATTTTTAAACTTAAACTCTTTATTACTATTCCACGAAGTAGTACAAGATTTCAAAAAAGTAAATAAATAAAAACACTCCCTCGCTATACTTTTCTCTCCAAGAAACTCAATAACCCCCTTCTTGATTTCTTCCTCAATCAACATTTTGACATCGTTCTTGATCTAGAACACTCAGCCATAACTAAAGCTTAAACTCTCCATCTGATCAGGAATACATGTATTCTATTTCCCAATACATGTGTTGGTCATGGTGCCAAATGACTTATAGGTTAATTATAGATCCTAGCTAGAATTGATAAATGCAAAGCAGGGATGTGCAAAATCATTAGGATTCAAAAATCGATAAGATATTTAGGATATCCGATTCGATTTTTGTTAAAATAATATTTGACCTTTAGGATATCTATTTTTCCATCAGATCATTCGATTTGAAAAAATATCTAATATTTTGTTTATTATTTCAATAATATAGCATAATATTAATTTTTTGCAGTAATAATTTTTATTTAAAAAAAATTTAAACTTTAATAATAATATTTTAATATCTCTTTTCAAATTTCATATAAATATGAATATAGAATTGAATATTAACTTATATACACTCTTTATTTTCAATAATTTATTACAAAAAGTTATTAAAATTGTTTAAATGGTATTTTTATATGAATACTGGGTATACCCAATGTCCAATCCATATTTGATTCGCATTTTTGGATATTTGAAAATTTAGATATTTGGTCTAAGGGATGTGGAATAGATATCTAATGTGATGGATATAAATATCTAGTTATAAAAACCCATAAAAAAAAGTGATGAAATAAAAGATAAAATGAATCAAAATTGCCAAGAAAAATTTAACCTCTACTAACATGGTCATGTCTAGGTTGTCATAATCAAAATTTTATACAAAGTTAATATGAGTCATCGATTTCGGATTGGAGGATCAATTCGATCCTATGAATGCATACAAATCTCATAGTTAAAGTAAAAAAAAGGTAATATTTTTTAAGCTCTTTTGGTCACAAATAAGTTATATCAACTAAAAAAAAACAACGTACATCGTCAAATTACACCCATACATAATATGAATTATGCATACAAAAATTTCACAAAATAAAATAAAAATGATAGTTATAAATTAAATATAAATTAATAAACAAATAATATTAAAAATTTCAGTATATTTGTTTTACTTTACATATAAAAGTTGGGTTATTTCATAAGTATCTCTCTTTTTTTTCAAAAATCAGCTATGTTATTATATTAATATATTATTTCATGCTTCATTAGTATTGGCTGATGCTTAATATATAGTATGCACAAAATAATAGAGGTTGTGGTTTAGAGTTAGAGAAAAAAAGATATTGTTGTAATAAAAGAAAAAAAGCATATTTGAAGGAAAATAGATAAAAATAAATATATATATATATATATATATATATTAAGGATGTTATGATTCTACTAATCCTATATAGGATGGTAAGATCTTGCCATAATTTTACTACTTTAAGATTTTACAAATGATTGATGATGAATTAATTCTACATAAGAAAAAACAAAATGCTAACTGAACCCTTAGGTCAAAACAAAGCACCAATAATAATAAGAATACCCCATTATTATCTAGCCATAATTATCTTTAATAATATATAAGTGTCTTATTTTATATTTAATTAATTACACCAATGATTGTGGGATATTTTATGGATTTAAGATTATTTTAGGTGAATTTGTAGTAACCGTGATACTACGACTAGACACACTTTCCTTTAACATATTATTTATGTATGTTGACTTTTAATTTGGAATATTCTTATAAAATTTTATTTGGGTACTAAATGGTTTGAAATATAAATCTATAAATGTTGGTCTAATTTTATTTGTGGTTACTATCCATTTTGAATTTTATACGAAAAATATATAATTAAGGTACGCTAGCTAGGCATCATATCAAATATTTTTTTTAGAAATTATGAAAAATTATATTTAGGTTTTAAATGATTAAATAAGAGTATATAATTTTTTTTGTGATTTTAGAAATAGTTTTGGTATTTATTTTTGTAATTACATAATAAGCTTATTAATTCACAGTCAGGTTTGTATTTTATATATCAAATATTGTTTTACATTTATAAAGTTTAAATTTGATTTTAAAATATTAAAATAATGATTTTCATAAATTTTTGTAATTTTATGAACTTTGTTTCTATTTTTCTTTATTTTATTCTTTTTATTAATCTTTCCACCACTAAAAGTAATCTATAAATCCTAACATTACTCTTCACCAATGAAATTCCTTCTCTAGATTTCCATGATAAGATTTTGTATCAATTTGGCCATTTTCTTGTTCATAAAACCAAAATTTGAGTCAAAGTCACTTTCTTACATTTTCTACTTATGCTAGTCATGTCTATAAATCCTAAAATTACTCTTCACCAATGAAGTTCGTTTGGAGGTTCTTTGTCTTTATTTTTCTATCTGTGCTTTAAAAGAGGTAACCTGTATGATCCTAATAAATATGTGAAAATTGTGTGATAGCATGTTTAATGTTTCTTATGTTATTTTCAAGTATAATTTATGCTCTCTTACAATCTCGTAAAAAAAATATGCATGTGCCATGTATTGTTATTAATTTTTCTAAATATGTGACTGTATATTTGTATGCAGTTGTATGATAAATTTATATATTTTAATATATGTATGATAATATACTAGGGTTGTTTGTGGTAAAATAATTATGTGTGATTACAATTTTATGTGCCAAATGCGCTTAATTTGTTTTAGGCATAAAATGATTATTTTTATAGTATTTGACTGTTTACATAGTATTTTTTATCTGAATATTGGATATACCCAACGTACGATCCATATTTGATTTGCATTTTTTTTATATTTAGAATTTTAGATATCCTGTCTAAAGGACACGGAACAGATATCCGATGTGATGTATATAGATATCGAGTTATAAACATCCCTAAAAAAAGTGATGAAATGAAAGATAAAATGAATAAAAATTGCCAAGAAAAAGTTGATTTCACATGGTTGTGCCCACTAACATGGGTTGTCTATGTCCGCTAACATAGTCGTATCAAATTTGTTAGAATAAAAATTAATCTCATAGCTAAAGTTAAAAAAAAGTACCATTTATTTCCTTCTATTAAGCACTTTTGGCATCTAGTACGTTATATCAACTTAAAAAAAAGCAACATAAATTGTCAGATTATACCCATACAAAAAAAATTGGTATATGAATTATGCTTACAAAAAAATACAAAAGAAAATAAAATTGATAATTATAAACTAAATAGAAATTAATAAACAAATAATGCTACAAAAGTTAATATATTTGTTTTACTTTGCATATAAAATTTAGACTATTTCATAAATATATCTTTTTCTTCAAAAATTGGCTATGTTGGTATATTAATATATTGTTCATGCCTCATTGGTATTGGCTAATGTTCAATAGATAGTATGTATAAAATAATAGGGGTTATGGTTTAGAGTTAGAGAAAAAAATAGTTGAAATAAGAGAAAAAACATATTTGAATGCTAATAGATAAAAATAAAAATAAAAATTATAGTTAGTATGTTACGATTCTACTAATCTTATATAGGAAGGTAAGAGCTGACCATAATTTTACTCTTTTAACATTCTACATATGATTAATGTTGACTTAATTATTTTTATATCATAAAATCCTAAGGTATGAAATGAGAGTTTAATAACTATGTCAATATCTTGTTAGACAATGGTTATGTGAAGAGAAAAAAAATGGTTGATCATATATATGTTATAACAAATTAAGACAACATAACTGACATGACATAAGTAGAGAATTTTTTTAAATGATATAAAATAGAAAATCAATTACAGATTCCCGCATATATATATTGAAATCATTAAATGTTGGCTTATTCATGGTTTGTGTTATTCAGATAGTTATTGGTTGGCTAGCATTATACATTATGCAAATGCTTGTTTTTTCCTACCCCAATCCATGCATGAAAAGAAGAAAGAAAGATTCCAATTTGTAAAACTCAAATTGGCTGCCATGAAATGGATATCTAGTTGGTGTATGTATCCACCGTGTATCACTATCAAAAAAAAAAGAAAGCAAAAGGTCGATCGATAAATACTGTTTCTACCTCGATCATATCGTAACATATATATAGTATCTACTTTCTCATATTCTGTCACAACTTGCTTACGATACAAGAAAGGGGAAAAAGAGTGCGAGTAGAAGGTGGATATTCTCCTTCTGACGTGGCTTGTGTTATACAAGCTGGTATGCATAAGCCATTGTATAGTTACCTTCGTGAGTTCAAAATTACTCTAAACTAATTGCTTTTTCTCTTTCATGATCGAAAACACTATGAATCAACTTGTATTTATGTAGCATAAATAGAGTGTTCCCGTTTAAGTAATAAGCATCGAGGATTCAAACTAAACGCCTTTGGACGTACAAATTCATAAGAGGATAGTAACTAACTCGAAAAGAGAGAAGATGGTGAGTAGTAAACCTTTGTTGGGTGATAAAAGCTGGCATTGAGTATAGCAAAAGTAGATATCATCTTAAAATATATATATATATATATATATATATATATATATATATATATATATATATATATATATATATATATGTGTGTGTGTGTGTGTGTGTGTGTGTGTGTGTGTGTGTGTGTGTGTGTGTGTGTGTGTGTGTGTGTGGTGTGTGTGTGTGTGTGTGTAATAGAAAAGGTCAAGCAAAAAATAAAAAGGATAGGTATATTAGTTGGTAAAGCATTGAATTAGGAAGCTAAAGGTCATGACTTTAATTCTCATTGTTTACAAATGCTATTATATATATATATATATATATATTCTTGGATATTTGCATAAAATCTCATATTCATGTGTTCAAAATAAATGATAGCAATAGGAGTGGAACAAATATTCGTGTATATTATCAATCTTGTATACTATGTTTGAAATCAAAGGAATTTTTTTTTTTTTTGGAGAAAATAGGAGAGTTTTCAAGAGAGATACAATGTGGATAGTTAGTGGTAAAACCATATTTTCCTTTATTAACATATACTATATATATATATATATATATATATATATAGATATGTACACATGCATGCAAGCATGCATGTATGTATGTATGTATGAATGTGTGTGTTATGTATTATTGAATTAGCTAGAGAATACAAAGTTTGAGTTACAAAATTAACTCAACTAACTCAATTTATTTGACCTAGTCTATTGAGTTTGTTCATTATTTGTAGCTAACACTTGAGCTTGAGCTACAATGTCATCATAAGTTACGTTAGCTAGGCTTATTGGCTCATAATTGAGCACATAATATCCAACACAATCCCTTCAACTTGGAATGAATAATTAGGGAAGCATAATTCCTTCCAAAATTGTTAATATGTTCATAGTGTTAGTGGTATGGTAAAATTTTGTTCAATAGGAGAGTTATGTTAAGATTCAAGAACATATGCTTAAGGTAAGGTGGATTTAGAATAGTGGACAATAGAAGAAGGAAAGGGTTGTTGATAAGTCATCATTAAATAGTGTCGGAAAACATATCCAGGTGAAGCTTTGGAAGGAGCGAGAGAATAATGAATGGCTTATTTATCAAATCAGGTTGTTTTAGTCGACACAGTCAGTAATATTGACTACCACACCTATGATGTTTTTGAAAAAAAAAATGTATAGAATGTTGAGAGTTAATGTGCATGGGAAACAAATGTTAGGCTACATGACTGTGATGGTGAACACAAAAAACAAGTGTAGTTTGACACCCCCATACTCATGGTACTTGTATTGCTGCCACAAATTCATTAATTTTCTACCATATATAATGAAATACCCCAAAAATCCTAACTTAGGAATTATGGCAAAATAGTGATTTATTAGGAAAAAATTAAGAAAATAAATTACTTCATTAAATAAAGACAAAATTAATTGAGGAAGATAAGGAGAAAATAATAAATAAATTATTTAGAAAATTTTGGACATTTTTCTAATTAAAATGAAAGTGGAGGAAAATTACCCAAAATAGCCAAAATTAATCTAAAAAGAGAATTAAATTATTATTTAAATAATTTTTAAATATTCAAGAATATATATATATATATATATATATATATATATATAAATGTATAATAACCCAAAAACATTCTAAATAAATTGTGCAAAAATCCAAAACCCTAAAGAAATCTTTTTCTCCCTTTTTCCTTTTTCTTTCCCTTCCTTTTTTCTTCGTTTTCTTCTTTCTGCCAGAATTGGGCCTCGCCCGACACAATCCCCCTTCCTCTTTCTCCCTCCCACGGCCCAGCGTCGTCCGTTGGCTGTCGCACGCTTGCAACGCCGCATGTCACCCCTCAAAGCCGTCAAAACGCCGCGTCACGTTTAATGACCCTTATGACCGTTACCACCCTGCGACACGACGCCGCGTTTCGTTCCCCCATTTACTAAAACGCCGCATTTGGTTTAAAAATTTTATAACCGTTGCCAAATCGGCAGACCTGTCCCTTCCTTTCCTTTTTCCCCTGGACCACCGGTCCAGCTGCAGCGTCGTCTTCTTCCTCGCGACCTGCGATTGCCGGCCTGCAACTCCGAACAAGCCTGCTGTCCGGTCATCCTTCCCCTGCCATTCCCGTCCCTTTCTTTCCCAATTCAACCTAGCACAATCCTCCTACCCCTCACGCGTCCTATTGCCTTTCCCTTTTCCCGCACACCGCCAAACAAGCCTGCCAAACCGCAGACCTACGACTGACTGCCACCACCGGACGACGGCCTACCGCACCTGCCCCCGCGTGCCATCCCTCTCCCCTTTTTCGTTTTCCCCTCCTCAATTGCCTATAAATACCCCCCCCCCCCCGGGGAACGGCCAAGGCAAGTCCTCCCCTCTGGACCTTGCCGAAACCCTGCCTCGCCACCGCCGCGACCACCGCCACACACCAAAACCTTCCCTGCACCACCCTCCACGCAACCAAACCATCGCCGCCCCCTTTCTTGCCCCACATGTGCCGCCACAACCATGCAAAATCCCTTACCCAAAAACCATCACTGCCACCTCGCGCCACCTTCTGCCGCCACCTCCGTCGCGATCAACCTCCTTTCCACCTCCCAAAGTAACCAGCAGGTCCTCCCCTACCTGCCCATACCATCCTTACTCCCTGCCTCCTTCTCCACCAACCTCCACCATCTTCCACCACCCTCCTCCACCTTCGGCCACTGCGTCAACCACCGCACGCCGCCACCCCTCTCACGCCACCACCCTCATTCCACTCCCCTCTCCCTACTGTCTCCTCCCCCACATCGAACTCCCCATTTTCTCCTCCCATCTAACAACCACCTCCATCTTTTCCTCTCTTCTCCTCCTCCATCGCCGCCGCCGGACCACCACCGACCCTAGGTGGTCTTCCACTCATCCCAAGCCTTAAACTTTCTTTTTATATAGCTATTATTAAGATTAACTAATATTAATACCATTATACTTATTATTATCATTATTATTATTCTTTTATTATTATTATTATTATTACTTTTATTATTATTATTATTATTGCTAATATTATGATCTCTGATATTAAAGTTATCATTTTTACCATACTAGCATCCCTTGGAACCCTAACTTCTACTATACTCAACTTTAGTTTTATTTTTCTTATAAGTGTTAGTATTAACAACATTATTACTATTATTATTATTATCTCTATTACCTTTACTAAGGTTATTATCATTATTGCTTGACCATACTGGGTTGTTGTTATTGTTATCATTACTGTTAGGATGGTTATTATTATTATTATGACTATTATTATTATTATGACTATTATTATTATTATTATTATTATTATTATTATTATTACTATTATTCTACTTAACACCCTTATCATTTTGCTAGCAATGATACTACTTTTGTTCTTATCCATGTGACTTAACTCAAAGTTAGTGAATATCATGTGGTTGTTAACTAAGAAGGGTACTTGAACCTTGGTACCATATCACATAACATTACCCCTAATGCTTTTAACCCTAACCTCATTACTAAGGCACTATTATTAGCTATTACTATTATTATTACCATCACTACCTTGTTATTGTAACCAAAAGCATTTGAAACCTTGTATTGTTCAAGAATATACAACTATTATCATTATCACCCTTAGGAATAGTTTACTTGTAACATTGTGACTTTATAATAGTATCATTTCAACTCTAACACTAATAATAGACTTGACCTTAGAACACTAGGGTTTCTACCACTAGAACATTAACTTATTATTAATACTATCACTATTTCCATATAGTTAACATGAACCATATTACCACAAGATTAGAACTAACGGGTCTAATAAAATAGGGATAAGAATAAGTACCAAAATGAGTACACTTTAACTAGTGAAGTTTAATATACTAAATTAAGATGAAAACCCTAGCCTTTGTATAATACCCCCTCTAGGGATAAGAACCTTAATCCTAAAGTAAAATAAGGGTTGATAGTACTTGTAAGAAAAACTAATACTTAGCATTTTTCCCTTTCATAGGTGACCCCGATCCAAGCCCTAAGGAGTTAGAGGAGCGTGCTCCAAGCCAGGCGTCGCCTTAGGTAAGGATGAAGCTATGGCCTTGTGCTATGTGTGACATGATGTGTTGAATGTTGTGTATACCATGATAATGTGTATTATATGATTTATGGATAACTTGTCTCATGTGTAGCGCGGCTTGGAATTTGAGGTACGTCGTGTGTACTTTCTATGATAATGAGCATGGCATGTTCTATGTGTGATATTTATGATGTGTTGATACGGCCCTCTAGGACATTCATGCCAGGGTTTCGTTACTATGAAATGGGACTGAAAGGATAATAAGATGGGGAATGGGAAGTGAGACCATTAAGGGGGATATGGGGTTGGCCAAAGTGCCTCATAATCCATGAGAGAAGTTTTAAGTGAGAAGAAGGTCTAAAGTAAATGAAAGTTGGGAACCATGCATGGGGGCCTTAAAATCTACATGGTGACTTGGGGTGTTTGTATGAGGTGACTAACTCTTGCATGGGGGTGTGTCTTACGTGAGAAAATTTGAATTTGGGTGTAAGTAAGAGAATGGGAGAGTTGTGGAGTGATTGGGGACTTGGGGTGAAAAATAGTACGTAGGTTAGTACGAGAGTGCATAAGGGGCCTAACTAGGGCTTCGGTAAGAAAGTGAATACTTGGGGAGTACAAAAGTGCGGATGATTAAGGAAGGGTGGAGTTTGGGCTAAGAGTGAGAATTCTATTATATAAAAGATGAGTATGGGTTTCCATATGAAAGGAGCGACCTTGGGATATAGAGGAGAGATTTCTTGTGGAAGAAGTAAGCTACTAGGGTTTGAGGTGGCCGACTAGGGTTTTGTTGATCGCATGTGAGGTTGAGGAGTAAAGTGACATGCCTTGTGTTCGACCTGGTAAGAATGAGATGTGGGGCAAGGAACAAACAATGGTGAGGTGAGTAAGGAGAGGTTGGGCCACATAGGTCCAACTAGGGTTTCCAGGCTTATGGGAAAGAATGTTGGGGTGTGAAAAGGGGGGGGGGGTAAGAGTCTCAATATATGGGACGGGCCGCTCGAAAAGAAAACAGTAGAATGTAGTGGGCATGCATGTTAAGGGTGATGTGTGATTTAATAAGACACTGATAAGACATTAATCACGTAAAGCGAAAGATGTTGAGCTGAGCCCATGTTCCGGTCCACCGGCAATAATAGTAGATCAGAGGCATTCTGCCTTGTGCGTTTATTTTCCGATCCACCGGTAATAATAGTGGATCAGAGGCATTCTGCCCTGTGCGTTTATTTTTTGGTCCACTGGCAATAATAGTGGATCAGAGGCGTTATGCCCTGTGCGTTATCTTTCGGTCCACCAGCTATAATAGTGGGGGATCTCGTGCTCGACAAACCAAATAAATAATTTAATCTATGGGAAAGATACTAAGTACTTAAAGCGAAACACCATGAGAGTCGGGGCCAGTCCGGTTCACCGGCAAATAATAGTGGATCAGAGGCGTTCTGCCCTGTGCGTTTACTTTCCGGTCCACTGGCAATAATAGTGGATCAGAGGCGTTCTGTCCTGTGTGTTTACTTTCCGGTCCATCGGCAATAATAGTGGATCAGAGGCGTTCTGCCCTGTGCAATTATCTTCCGGTCCACCAGCTATAATAGTGGGGCTCCCGCACTCACATGGACTATTGAAGAATGTGTGGAATGGACTTATTATCATTAATGAGAATAAAAGGATAAAGCACCGAGGAAGTAATCAGGCCTTTTCTTGCATGTTATTGTATGTTGTCTATGTGCTGAACTTGTATCATATGTCCTAGGTGTTGGCCTTAGCTCGTCTGTTACCTTACTCAGTACGTAGCGTACTGATCATCCGTTTCATGGGTGTTGCTCATTCCCACGAGCAAAGGGCCCATCTGACCTTGTGCAGGTAGGAGATCATGTTTTCGATGCCTACGATACCTACGAGGCATCGAGTGGGGCCGAGTGTTGAGCCTATCCTGGTTGGAGCCGAGAGCGAGCCGGCCGGACTCCTTTGCTATCCTCGTTTTCGTTTATCTTGATTTAGTCGTATTTGTATTATGTTCGTATTCTGGTGTGGAATTCTTAAGTTGTAACTTTAACGATATTCTAATTGTTGTTGACTCGTGTTTTCGTGAATGATTTATGTTGACTATGAACCCATGTTTTGACGATTCTGATTTAACAATTGTTTAGTTTAGCCTTAACACTTAGTATCGGAACGGTAGGAGTGAACCAGCCTGGTACTAAGTGTGGCGGTAATACCCCCAAGTTTATGGTTTTAATTCTTCCGCTTCTGCCAAACCTTTTTGTTTAAACGAAATTTTTCGGTAGTAAATTTGGGGGTGTTACATATAAACACTCTAGATTTTCCCTTTTTTGGAGATGAAAAAAAATTATATGAGAGTTATAGATAAAGCAATTGCAAACTACATAAATTTGGTTTTTTGTATCATACTTAATAACACATCATGATCTTCTTTTTCTTTTCTTTTTTGGTTTCTCTACTACTAGTGATCGCATATCACAATAGCTTGAATACATCCATCAGAGACAAACATTGCCATATACCTAGTAAACCATTATCTTAAGACTTAATCCCATATAAGGATTTCCTTAATCAATAAACCTAATTCATGGGATTAGAAAACTCCATAATAATTTTATTATAAATCTCTTCATGTAATTCAACACGAAGAAAGTCATTATTAATGTTTAATTGAAATAACTATCAATATTTGAAAGCGGTCTAGGGTTGTTAATTGAAATCAGGGCCTACCTCCGAGTTAAGTGTTGGTATGTATGGTTGAATATGATTTTGGTCATTTAAATATACTACAAAGAGCTTTGCTTGGATGCTCTCTTGGTAAGTGTTATTAACTTCTAAGTTAAGGAACCTTGTGGCATATGATCTTGGAGTACGAGTCCAGCCTAATGCTTATTGTCTCTCGTTCTGTATATATGTGTAATTTACTGTCATGTGTTTTGATTGATGCGCTAAATGTGGGTCCTACCTTTTAGTTCTATATAAAAGATTACTCAATACTGTAGTACTGAAATGTTTCTTTTGTGGGCCTCTATCTATTCAACAGCCAGTTTCCTTTGTAGGTTAGCCCACAGGTGTTATCTAGGATTTATTTTTGGGTTAAAGAGTATAGGAATATCTGGGAAGATTTGAGTGCTTTTCCTCAAAACTCCTATGCTCCCTATTTCAATGATCTTATTCTATAACCACTAATACTAGCTTTTATTCTTGAAATTTAATTATCACGCTACTCTATTTTAAGTTTGTAATTTTGGATTTATGTAAAGTATGTTTTCAGCCTTAGTACTTGGTAATAGAACGGTGGAGGAAATCCTATTTGGTACAAAGTGTGATGATAGCATTTTCAAAATTTACTGTATTTACTTCCACTCAAATTTTAATAAAATAAATTTTTTTAATAGTTAGTTTTGTGGGTATTACACTATTATCTAGTTGCCATACATAAAATTCTTTCTTTAGATGAGATTACATTTCTTCTTCATCTTCTTCTTCTTTTTGAATGTTTCTTATTTAGCTTAAGGAACATGGTTTGAGTCAAGTAAACAATATAAGGAGAGGAACTACACTATTAAATGACTTATGAATTTAGAGCAACTAATGCACTATCTTCTCTTACATGTGAGCTAAAAGATTATGTTACTACCTTTGAATTTGCAATTGAAAAAGGCATATAAAAGATGCTCTTTGAGATAAACTCAACCATCCTTGAGAAGCTGCTAATCAAAATATCCTTGACACCTTCCTAGCATGTAATTTTCTTGGTCCAAATATGTAGAGGTGTGTCTTCGAGTAACACATGGTTTGAAATGGCTCATATTAAGCAGATTGTTAATGAAGCATCATACAAGTTGGTAAACTTAAAGTATATAACTTGTTACATTCATCATGGAATGATACATTCTTAGATGAAATTTATTATATAATTATAACTAAAATGATTGAGTAATGAAATTGATAATCCTTGCGTAATACCCTAAAATTTTACTAAATCTAATCCTATATAACTAATACTTTAATATAATTCTAATCTTGAGAAAATGTTATTCTAGCCTTATCTTTATTTCTTAATCCAAAAATCTTAACCTAATCCTAATATTTAACTTGGGTATTTCATATTTATTAACCTAAATTTAATCTAGGTAGAGTTATATCATTAATCTTACCTATATTAGCTAATCAAAATTTAATTTAAATCATAACTTAAGCCTTTTTCCCTTTTTCTTTTTTCCTTCCTCCTGCAACAATTTCTTTTTCTCCTCCTCCTATCTTCTGCTTGATTTCCTCATCTTCTACAACACACAACCATCATCTCCTATCTCTCCCGTTAAATTTTTCTCATCTCCCTTATGCCTCTGCTATCCCTTGTCACCCTCTGTCGATCATCACCATCATCCTTTCCTTTGCATTCCCTGTTTGCATGTCGTACATATACATACATATACTATCTTCTCTCCCCTCTCCCTCCCACATTTAGTTGCCTCAATTGTTACCCATTTTCTGTCAAGCATTACCCTACTTCAAGACTTCTTCTTCTCCTCCTCCAGCATTGTTGTTGTCATCTTGCTCTATTCCATTCAGTTAAATCACCATCACCATCACTATGCACAACCACAACCACCAAGCACCACCTTGTGATTAGTAAGTAAATCATCTCAACCATTCAATCATCCCCCCATCTCCATCGCTAACCATTGATGTCCACCATTGCTTTTTTCTCCTTTTCTTTCTCTCATATTTATCACATTTTTGTGAGGCACACAATTGTGTAGATCATGCATGCC
>CM077816.1:94057907-94075992 GCA_039764185.1 Tamarix austromongolica | reverse complement strand
TTTACAGTTCATAGAAGAACTAGAAAGATCATAATATCAAAATCAGAGTACGCATGAAGGTTTACAAACCAATAGAGTAAAATCAATCATAAGATAAAAATCAAAGTGCGAAATCAAAATTCCTCGAAGGGAATAATCTTACAATCGATAAAAGCTTCATTTGAAATACTCAGTACAAGGTAGTAAATCTAATAGGATAAATTTGATACAAGAAGAAATAATAGAAATAAATAAGATAACAAGAAGAGTGGATCCGACCACACTACTCATGAATTTCGAACCAAACCCGCTCAACACTCAGCCCGACTGATGTCTCGCCCACCTGCACAAGTCAGAAGGGCATACTACTCGTGGGAATGAGCAACACCCACGAAAAGGGTGATCAGTACGCTACGTACTGAGTAAGGTAACCGAGCACTAAGGCCAACACATAAGCACATAACCCATGCAGAATAAAAGATCATAAGACGATCTTGATATCATAATAACGAATAATCATTCGGGTACATATGTAAAGGCCTAATTATAATCCGGATTAATTATTTAATTTATCTTTGATCAGGAATCGTTTCACACCATGATTTTTATCAAATCTATGCGAGTACGGAAGCTCCCACTATTACAGCCGGTGGATCGGAGGCACATAGGGTATCATACCCTAACCACTATTATAGCCGGTGGATCGGAGGCACATAGGACTACGCGTCCTAACCACTATTCCTAACCGGTGGATCGGTTGGCCCTGGCTCGCATGGTGTTCCACTATAAGTAATTCGTATCTTTTAAGCATTTCAGCAAAACTCGGGTTTGTGTTTGTTGAGCTCGAAAACCCCCACTATTATAACCGGTGGATCGGTCACACATAGGATATCATGTCCTAACCACTATTATAACCGGTGGATCGGTCGCACATAGGGTAAAAACCCTAACCACTATTCCGAACCGATGGATCGGTTGGTCCCGTCTCAACGATCTTCCTCTTTAGATAATTAATGTTTTAAGTATCTTATTTAGAAGCTTTCACCGTGGACATGCATGAATCATCACACATCACAAATCATAAATTTCACAATCATAGTTACACTTTAATCACTAAATACACATGATACACGAAAACCCTAATCAGCTGCAACAAACCCTAATTAGTCACAACAACCCATAGTTAACCACTCGAAACTCTATTTAACCATAACAACCATAATTAGCCACTCCACGCCTTAGTTAATCATAACAAACCACAATTATCCACTCCAACCCTAGTTAATCACAACAATCCAGAGTTCATTACTCCAAACCCTAATTCAGTCTCTTCCATACCCTCATAATGCTCCACGTACTATTTTCCGTCCAAAATAGTTCAACACCCAAATAACACTTACATTACCTTCCTTACATCCCAAATTAACTTTCCACACATAAATTTCATACCCATGCAGATATTAATCTCCTCATGGAAACCTTCGAACATTTTTCATGCAAACCCTAAAATTCCACGTGAAACCCTAAATTCAACCATGCAAACCCTAATACCGCCATGCAACCATCAACGCCACCATGTAAACCCTAATACCACCATACAACTATAAATACCACCATGCAAACCATGATTCCGTCATACAAAATCCTAAATTCAATCCACACAAAACCAAAGATTCACCCATACCAAACCTAAATTCAAACCATATAAAACCCAAAGATTTGTCCATACCAAACCCTAAATTCAATCCATACCAACCAAATATTCATCCTTACCAAACCCTATATTCAAATCACATAAAACCGAAGATTCATCCTTACCTTACCATTGATTAGATTCTCCCATATAAAACCATAAATTAGATTCCCCCATATAAAACCATAAATTATATTTCACTCTTCCACTCATGGGTCATTAAAATACTTAGGTCAACTCACATCCCTTGATCAACTTCTTTCCCCCATTATCCCTTTTCATCCTTTCTCTCACCCAAACCACACCAACATCCTCACATGCATGTCTCCACACACATATCATCACATATACAATATTTCATCATATATAGTACTCATGCCATACAAAAACATACTTCAACTCCACATCATACCACATACGAGATAATTAATAATAATTAACATAGGATACATAACATGCGAAGTACATAATGCATATAGGCACACAAAAGGCCTTAGTAACACCCTTACCTAAAAATGTCACCGGTCTTAGAGCACGCTCCTATACCACTTGAGGGTTTTGGTTGGGTTCACCTACTATGGGAAAAATACTAGGATTAGGTTTTCTCTTAAGAATGTTATTATTTCTAACTTATCCGAAGACCTTATTTTTAATTAAAAATTATTATACTAGAATTGACTCTACAAAATACTAGTAGAATATTAATAATAAAACTAATGCAGTTCAAAATAAAAAGGTGATATAAGGGTTTCTACCCTTCACCAAAATAATATTAGTAAAGATAAAATAATAATAATAATAATAATAATTCTAATAACAACTAAATATTATAAATAAATATAATATTAAAAATAATAATACTAATAATAATAATAACACTAATAATAATAATAATAATAATAATAATAATATATAAGCTTTAAATTTAAAGTGGGGTTTCGACCCTACTTATAACTAATGACCTACTATTTATAAATATTAATAATAAAATTAATAACATAATAAAGATAATAATAATAATATTATTAATGGTTATAAAAAACAATAGAAATAATAATACTAAAATACATAAGTGCGAATGTTAATAAAAAATTAGGGCCTAATATTTTTCAGAATAATAAATAAAAGGATAATAATAATTATTCTAATAATTATAATATTAATAATAATAAGAAGAATGATAATAATCATATAATAATTCAATTAATAACTTAAAATTCAAAACTAACAATAAAATTATTTTATTACCACTCTCTACCCTGCAAGTAAAATTCAGCATAAATTTTATATCAAATAATAATAATATTAATAGCAAGGAAATAATTATTATATTTGAATAATTACTAATAATTAAAATAAAAAATAGAATAATTTACAATAAATAGTAAATAATGACTAAGAAGGTCTAGGGTTTGACCTTGAGTCGGCGGGAATGGGCGGCACCGGCGGTGGTTCACGGCGGTGGCCGGAAAAATGATCTAAGAGGGAAAAAGATGAAGAAAAAGAGAGAAGGAGCAGGGAGAAAAATAAAATAAGGTTATGGTTCAGTGGAGGAGGATTAGAGGGAGTTTTTGGGTGGTTCAAAGGGCGGTATAAGTGGCGGAAACGGCAACGAACAACGGCTTAAAGGTTGTGGGGTGAAAATTCTGGCAAGATGAGCAGCAAATTTTGCACGGTTATGGAGGCCCATGCAAGAAGAATCGAAGGTTAAAATGGTTTAGTTAATTAGAGGAAATTTCAGGGAAGAAATTGAAATGCTACGGTGGTGTTGAGGTTGGCTATCGGCGGCTGAAGATGCGTCTGAAGTCAGGGTGGCGACCAACCCTTGCTTAGGGTTTTCAGGGAAGAAAAACTCCAAAAACTCCTACAACTAGGCTATTTATAGATTGTAGATGGTATAATAGGGTTTTGGGGGTCGGCAAGAAGGTATTAGGTGCGAGAATTTGGGTGGCTGGCGGTAGTAATTGGTCGGCAATCGTTTGGGTTGGATCGAAGTTTCACGAGGCTGGGGAGAGGAAACAGGTGAGAGATAACGGACGAGAGTTATGCCAATTTATTCCTCGAGTCAAGGGGAATACAATGAGGCAAGAAACGGCCGGTCAAAGTCCCTGTAGCCGGCGATGCCATTAATGGGGTCGGGAGCTGCAGCCGCGTCAACGGAGGAGAAAGGAGGAAGAAGGAAGAAGAAGAGGAGGTGGACCGGTCGGCCGGGGAAAGAAAAGAAAAGGGGAAGAACCGGGCGATCGGCGCGAGTTATTCCTTCATTAAACGAGACGCGTCGTCTCGACATAAAACCGCACCAAACGCCGCGTCTGGGCGCACACAGGAAGAAACCAGCGACGCTGGGCTGCGGAGGAAGGGAAGAAGGGGAAACTGGGCCAGCTCGCGGCCCAGTTCGGGGAGAAGAAGAAAAAAGAAAAAAAGAAAAGAAGAAAGAAAAAGAAAGAAGGAAAAGGGAAAAATAAAAATAGTGGTTTGGCTTAATTAAATTAATTAGGATATTTGAGTTATTTAAAAATAATAATATTTAAATAAAATAATATTTAAATCCCTTTTTAAGCTAAATTAGGATTTTTAAAAGATTTTCCATAAATTTCATTTTAATTAGCAAAACACCCTAATTTTCTTCCATTAAATTGTTTATAAAATTAATATTAATTTGGAACTATTTCCTCCTTCTTATTTTAAATAAAATAATTTATTTAGTTAATTTATAAAATAAAATCCTTAATTAACTAAAATACCCAAATTTCTCCTAATTAAGATAGTAATAAATTTCTTCTTAATTTGTCCTAATTAATTTCCTTTTATTTTAATAAAATAATTTATTTAATTAATTTTTATAATAAAACCTCATTTAAATATAATATTTAAAATTAGAAATTTTCGGGGCATTTCAGAAGTAGTTATTGGTTACCCCTTGTTGTTGATCCCTTTTCCACTTTCCTCATCTTTTTTCTTTTTATTTTTACTCTTAAAATCTCTAGTTTAACTCTTTAGTGTAAGGTTATAGATTGGTGAAGTTTTCCAAGATTCTATTTTTAAATTTCAATGGTTATTATCATCTCTTTTAATCTTTTTCTATTACCTTCTAACCCATTTTATCTCTTTTTGTCTAATTTTTTCTTTATTTTCTAGGTGATCAAAGGTTGGAATAAGGACCTTAGGAGATTTTGCATGCTTAATGATCGAATAAGATTTGGTAAGGAATATGTATTTCTAGCATAGTTTTAAAAACTAGACCGATTGGTCTGACTGACAAACCAGTTAAATCACTATCCAGATTTTATGTATCAGTTCTCAGAATTTTAGTTGCAATAAAACTAGTGAATAGATCAAAAATCCAGCTAGGTGAACCAATTATAAAACCAATTGGGAGCCGTTCAAATTCATATATATTTTAGTTTCTTTTATATTTTATATATATTTTTTAATATAATACGTACCACTGGTCCAACCAATCTAAACCAATGATTCGACCACTAAATCAATGAACCGGTTATGATGCCGGTTTGAATTTTAAAACAATGATCTCTAGCCTATGGCATTTTGTTTTTATATGCGATATTGTGTGATTTTTATATTTAATGATAGAAATCAAGCTAAGCTTCATATTATATTTCTATCAATGTAGTATTTTTGTAAAATTCATGATTTGTGAGTTTTGTAAATTTATGTATAGTTACTATTTTTTATACTTTGCTAGGCTTTGTCATTAAATCCTAATTGTGGTGGTATCTTATGTTATGTCCTTGAGTATTGGGATGAGTAGATTAAAATATGTCTAAGTATGAAATTTGATGTATTATGTTGGAATATCAAAAAAAAAATTTGGGGGAGGGGGTTTGTGCTCTTAGGGTGTCTCAACCATATGCTCTTTGTGGTGTTGTAGGATTTTTCAATTTTGGTAAATTATGTTTGTAGGATGATAATAATATAAATGGAGTTATGTGTAAATTTGGTAAAATTTGGATACATATAGAAATGTTGGTGATTTATGGGGAGTTTTGGCCATAAGGGGAAAATGGACAATTTGGTGAGTTTGGGAAAAATAAATATTTCATTATGTTACTTGGGGCTTTTTACAATAATTTAGATATATAATATGTAAAGTTTTGGATAAGGACGACTTAAGTCTTGAAAATAACAAATTTAGAGGTGTTTAGTTGAATTAAAGGCATTTTGATCATTTTGGGTTAAATCTAAAATTTTGGTGGTGCATAAGTGTTATATGGGATAAAACATAATAAGTATGATTTGTGAAGTGTTTTGGTTAATTTTGAATTTCATAAGGCATTGTTTTTTGAAAATGGCTTAAATTAGGAATAACAACCAAATGGGTAACATCATTATTATATATGTAAAAAGTTGGAGTTAAGTTATATATTTTTGATATGATGTTTTTACTAATATTTTCAATTAGCGCGCTAATTTTGGTGAGTTGGAAAACCTAGTAGAAAAAGTTATGGTGCATTCGTGAAATTAGGGTTGTGATGGTAATATAGTCTTTTAACTTGTGAAAGATTCCTTTATGTGCTTGATGAATATGCTTATGTCTTACCTAAATCTTTTAGAATGTTTAATGTGTTATTAGTAATACATTATAAGTGATCGTATGTTATCAATTGTTGGAATAAACTCATAAGCAAGGATCATGAGCTTACCTCATATTAAGCTAATGAGAATGAAAGTGGAAGTATAGTGACCTAAGTAATTTAGGTAATGCATTTGTTATATGTCAAGTGTTTTTTTAAGGTTGTAATAATACAATAATACTTAAAGAGGAAGAATACATGAGTTAGGACTAAGTACTTTGAAATTAAATTCCTAGTTCTAACAAAACTAGATGACCCTAGTTTACTTTATCTAACCAATCCACTAACTTATAGGGGTATGCATAATTAAGGATGAGAGGTTTACTAGTGACACATACATGTTTTATCCTCATTGTGAGAGTATTAGTGATGTTGAATACCATTCTCCCCCTATAAAGAAAGATGAGATTGTTCTTACTATCGGTTCCTTTAACTTAATGTGTTAATAATATGTTTACGTGGATCACGTGATATGGAGTATTTAATATGGTTGCATCTCTTAGATAGTTTTTAATGATGAGTAGTGAGATTGTGTATTTAATCCTGAGGTGATATTATATATTGCATGCATTATCCTTGTAATATATATTTGTTATCTTATTCAATATGTAAGTATTGATTATCCTTTTTATGGGTACTGCTCTTCCCATGAGTGGATGACCCTGTTATTGATGTGCATGTATTTGATGACCAACTTGGAGACCTTACTGATTTTGATGGTTTATCTATAGAAGAGTGAATTATTGTGCTATGGGCGTAGAGTTTGGGATATTCAGTAGAAATAGTGTAATGCTCCAAATTTTATCTAACACTAATTTTAAGTAATTAATAAGTTAACCTAATCCTAATATAGGTTAATTAATATTTTTATCTTACCCTAAATCTAGACCTTATCATAATCATAATTTTGAGTCATTAATATTTTAACCTAACCCTAATATTAAATGATTGATAAACTATTTTTATCCTAATTCCCTAATCTAAAATTTATATATAATTTTAATCCTAACTTAAAAGTCTTTTTCATTTCCCTTTGTCTCTTTTCTTTCCCCTTTTTATTTTTCCTTTTTTCTTCCTCCATGTCTAGATCTCCTTCTCCTTCTTCCCCTTTAGACCATGCAACATTCCCTTACACGATCCCCTATGATTTTCACTTTCGAGCCTCTACACTACCTTGCACCCACCTACTTTACCTCACTTGCCCTACAACCACCCAGCATGATCAACCCCACCCTTCCCCATAATTCTATTGAGAGAAACCTACACCAAAACCTAACTCCCCCGACCTTGGACCTTCAACCTCATTCCACACCTTCATCACTCTACTATAAATATCCCCTCTCCCTTCTTACTTCATTTTTACAACCCACACAAATCCCTCCAGACATCCCTTTTCCTTCCCCTAACTCTTATGTGTTTCATTAGTCATTCGTCCACCATTTTTATCCCTTGAAGCTCTGTGTAACTTACCATGCCTCACACAACTCTAGCCCTGGCTACATCAAACCCCCATGCATAACCTACCCAAATTGTTTCAAGCACCCACACGATAACCCTCTTAATTGCTCCATTCACTCATGCAACCTTTAACCACTTACAAACTTTCTTCTCTAACAACTCTAAACTCATGCAGCCACCACCTCCTATGTGTAACATCCCTGAAATTCACAAGTTTTGATTTAATTGCTTCCGTTAAATCTTAAATAAAACAAAATTTTTCAGTAGTGATTTTTGGGGTGTTACAGTTTCACATCATGAAAAATCGGAATACAAAAAAGGAAAGAGATAAAAAGGCATGGGAAATAGGAGCTTTAGTTGACATAATCATCTAGATAAAATCATTTAGTTCAACACACTTTATAGAGATGGGAAGAAGAAAGCAAAAGGGATAGGGTCATCCAAGTAAGTTTCTAAAATTTAACTCCACAAATCCATTTTTAAATCAATAAAGGTTAGGAAAGCTCATTTAGCTCATAAAAAATATTAATAGACCACCCAAAGTATAATCACGAGGCTTCATAAACAATGGAAGAAGAATTGAGGGAAAACCAATTCAAAAAAGTTCATCGCAAGGATACTAGTCGTCCAGTATTGTGAGGGCAATCAATTTGCCTACTTAGAGAGACAAAAATGCTAAGGATTTACCAGTTAATTGGTATACTTCCTACCAATTGACTAGTGTGCTAAAAACTTTCATTTTCTTTCTTTTTTCCGAAACCATTCCTAATCCTTTGTAACATGGATCTTGATTGTATGCTTTGTTATCAAATATTCATGGCTATTAAGAAATGTGTCACGAGTAGTCTTCTGGTTCACGTCTCCATAACCACAAATAGTCCCATAACACACGTTTTGATAGCCACAAGTAGTTATGCAACATGGGTCTTGATAGGCATAAGTAGTCTCGTGACACATTTCTTAATAGCCATGAATATTCTCATGTCATACATCTAAATAGTCACATGTAGTCTTGTGACACACATGTTGATAACCATGAGTAGTTCAATGATACGCATTTCAATAGTCACTTTGTACCGGTACAAATTTTCATCAAATGTCCTACTAAATAATCTATACTAATATTTGAATGCTTGTTTTGTTATTAAATGGAAGCACATGGTTGAGAGGATTATGACCTAAAGACATATAATAAATTCCATAAGCAAAAATACTAAAATTTGCGTACACAGTTGACTAGTTACATAAATACAAAGAATTGCAATTTTTTTCTTTTACAGAGATGACTAATTAAATTGAAGTGGGTAGCACCCCCTATTTCTATTCAAATCCTGTGGGTATGCCTCTGCTTTGCATATGTCATGCATTGAAAATGTTGCTATCAAATTGCTTAAGATTGCTATTGGTGATTAACAGATTGAAAAAAAAAGGAGATATGAAGAAATAGGAAGAATGGAAGAATCAAGGGAGAGGAGACAGTTTACGACAGATTGAGAGATACAAATGGGGTAAAGGGTAAAATAGGAAGGCATGTTAAACATACAGTTGTTCTATTCATATTTTTCTTGGTTTTATTTAACCACAAGTAGTTTGAAAACTCACATCTTGATCCACACGTTTGTAGCATTTCTATGTCTCTTTTTGCTAAATACTTTCTTTATTTGTAGCAAGCAAACTGATATTTATAAGACATTACCTTCTTATTCTATCTTTCCATTACTAAAAATAAGAAGAAAGAAGTCGCACAAAGACCAACAAAGTCAATCAAATGATACTCCTCAATTCAGTATCTAAGCAATGCATAACCAAAATCTATATCTATCTATCTATATCTATATATATATATACATATAACCAGAGTTGTCTTTAAATTTTCTGATACAAACTTTTCCATCCTCTTTTTTGTTGTTCAAATACTATCAAAATACTAAAATTTTATTTAAAATATATAATCTAAATTATAATTTTGACTATTTTTGGGAATTTTCTTTCACCTATTACACTTTTCTACAATTGTTTGTCTTTAATTTGATTTCAGAATTTAAATTATTGTTGCTGGTTATTTAAATATATATGGAATATGTTGTTTATATTTTTAATAATTTTACCAAATTACTATTGTTTATGTTAAACTTCAAGAAGATGAAATATCTGCGGCTAAATCTAGTTATGCTTTAAATTCAAATAGAGACGGACATTGATGTAAACCGCACAAAAGTGTGGGGATGCAAGATCAGCCAACAAACACAGGAACAAAAATACTAGCCCAAGACAAAAAAACATATATTGCTTGATGGAATCAAACCAATACTAATGCATACATAACAACCAAAGTTAATTACAACGTACAAGAAAGTCAGAAAAAAATGAGAAGAAAAGAGTTACTACTACCAGTAATCCCTGCAAGAACAAAACCCACCTTTGAAACAATGAAATCGATTTCTATCACGCACAACGATCTCTCTATCAACAATATCCGATATCAGTTTAAAAGCATCGTGACAATCTTCACAAACACGAAGATTCTTCATAATCCTTACCGGCGTCTTCGATGGTGTTCTGATCAATCCAAAGACAAGAGCCAGTTTCTCACTGTGTCTGTACAAGACCTTAACTTTCTCATCTTCTTCCATATCCAACAATACAACCGACGTATTCGGTACATATCCCTTCTTCTTCAAATCCGGCAATAAATCTTCCCATCCTCTATGTATCTCCTCGATCTTCGGATGAGTCGTATCGCCAGCAACAAACTCATGAACATGCCCATCTACTGTTATTGAACTCCACCCAGGAGTCTTCTTCAAGCCTTTATCTCGCATCATCTTCCTCACTCTTGCCACATCTTCCCATCTCCGTGCTTCAGCGTATATGTTCGACAGCACGACGTAGTACCCGTCGTTCATCGCGTCCAACTCGAGGAGACGCCGCGTGGCTTCTTCGGCTAGATGGATATTCTTATGAACCCTGCATCCACCTAGGAGAGCTCCCCAGATTACACTATTCGGCTTCATGGGCATGTTTGCGATGAATTCATGAGCTTCTTGGAGGAGTCCAGCTCGACTGTAAAGATCAACCATACAACCATAATGCTCGATTCCTGGAGTTATTCCGAATTCATTGGTCATGCTGTGGAAGAATTCACGGCCTTTGCCAACCAATCCCATATGACTACAAGCGTATAAAAGACCAAGGAAGGTAATTCCATTAGGCCTAATACCTTTCTCGGTCATTTCTGAAAATAGGTTTAGGCTTTCTCCAGCATAACCGTGCATTGCAAGGCCAGCAATCATGGCTGACCATGACACAATTGTCTTTTCTTCCATCTCATCAAAAACCTTAGTAGCAGCTTCCAAACAACCACATTTTATGTACATATCAATCAAGGTATTACAGATCCGCACATTTCTTTTATACCCGCTCCGATTCGAGTGATCATGTACTCTTTTGCCAAGATCAAGTGCGCCTAAATCAGCACAAGCAGCAAGAACAGAAACGACGGTTACTTCATTAGGCGTTAGTCCCGCTTTCTCCATCTCCGTAAATAATTCAATAGCTTCCCTAGGCTTACCACACTGTACGAACCCGGATACCATAGCAGTCCAAGACCTCACATTTCGACTTGGCATTCGCAGAAACAAATTATATGCCCCGTCCACATCACTCCGCTTCACCAACTGCGTTATCATTATATTCCAAGAAACAGTATCTCGTTCGGACATTTTACCAAACACCGTCCGTGCATCATCCATCGCATCACAGCTCGCGTATAAATACACAATACTGTTCTCCAAGAACACATTGGGTTTAAACCCAAGTTTCTCAATGAACCCATGAATAATCCTTCCATGTCTAAGATCTGATAAAGACGTACAAGCTTTAAGCACAAAAGAACAGGTGAATGTATCGGGACAAACATCAAATTCTCGCAGCTGATGGAAAAGTGAGATTGCATCTTCAGGGGATTTTCCTTCAGCAAATGCTCTTAAACATGAATTCCATATAAATATTTGGTTTTTCTCGACACGGTTGAAAATCTGTAGGGCGTAAGAGAAGGAAGGGGTTAAAGCGCATATGAAGCCGATTCTAGTTAGTGGGAGGATAGAGAGTGGAGTGTTGGTTTTGATTAGATGGGCATGGACTTGTTTTAGCTCAAATGGGACGTTGAAGTTGTAGAGAAGATCGGTTGGGGTTGGGGTTGGAGAATTTTGTGTAGTCGGTGAATAAGGCTTCTTGTTCTGGAGTGTTTTGTTGAGCTTGGGGAATGGCGGGAAGGAGAGAGAGGTGCAAACAGAGGATAACATTTGAGCCGACAATTGCTAAGGCGCAGGAAGCCGCTTTATCCAATTTGTAGTTTACACCACTACAACATAGTACTATTTATCCAATTCTATGGACTGTTCTGCTGCTTTAGCCATCTTTATACAGTGCTTCCATTTATACCATAAAGCTTCGCAATCGGAGATGAAGAAAGGACTGGATTGCTCATGTATCAATTTCGTTGCAGCAGATTTATAGGGCGCGAACAGAGGAAGAAGTGGTAAGCCAAAATGATCAGCTCAAAGAAAGCACAAGCACGATTAAATGAATTAAAAATTATGAAATTATAATCCATTACAAAAGCGTGAAAAGTTTGCTCAAATGCTCAAAAAGATCCTGGAAGAAGATGATAGCTGCTCCACTTTCTTTATGTAAAAATTGTTCTATACGAGCACTAGAGTTCCAAACGAGTCTTCAAACTTGCTGCTTTCCTTCATGTCCACGTGCGATTCTGAAATCTAGCATTGCCCACGCCTGAGAAATCGTTCATTTTGCTAGCGCTTGCGGCAGCAATTTACTAGAGCTAATAAACCACTCCCATGAACATCTCACTTAAAAAGTTCTACGTTCAGCCAATCCCTGAAAGAGGAAAAAAGAAAAAGGAACATATAATATGTATCAAGTAAGCAGGATGAGTGTAACAATGACACATCAGCACAGTAGTGGATGCAGTTTAAGCCTTCTAGTGTAACAATGACACATCAGCACAGTAGTGGAAGAGAGAATATAGAACATGATGGCTAAACCTTACTTGCTAATGTCATCGAGGTGGTCATCAAAGTCCACAATATCCTCCCACTTCTTAGATGATATAAAATCTAGCAGAACGATATTTGCAGTAGGCTCCTTGGTTGTAAGCCCATCTGCAGGCTTCCAATTTCTGGATGCATCCCTTGTGTATAACTGATCGGAATGATGGCACAAAAGGAAATAGGTCATGCTTCCCTTCAAAGTAAAATATCCACCCACTATTACAAATATTATTTATAATTATTAGCAAACAAATCAGCAGCAACATCAAGGGCCCAATATCCGTCCCACCATTTGTAGGGTGTAAGCAGATTCATACACTATCTTGTGGCTAATATAGGCCTGTTTCTAAAATGACAATAACATTGACACGTAGAATCTGCAGGCACATTGAACTTGTCTACTCTCACATCACAGTAACATAAGCATAGCAAAAGCCTCATAGGGAGCAAAAAATTATCAAACACCACGATCAAATGGCAAACATTTGCCTCAATAACTACTTTCAAGGCCTTTTATATCGCTGACCCAAACTGATATAAATTGAGCCTCCTGTCACTTTAGAGGCACCAACATGAACAAAGCCTTTAAGTTAAGCTAGGTGGCATCCGCATTACTGGTCTACCAGTTTCTCTGATATACTAGTTCTCAGTGGATTTGAAAGAATGCTTTGACAAGTGCCCCTTTGGGCAATTTCTCTGATTTAACGAGCCCAAGTTGCTGTCCACTTTCCATAGCAATGTCAGCATATCATTACTCATTAAGTAAATGTCATAAGAAATAACGATTCCCATGATAACATGATGAGCCAGGACTTACAAGAATACAGAACAAGCCTTGACATTAAATCCCTCCCAATAATCTCTAACTTTAGAAGAAAGTAAAATCTCTTAAAAATTTAGCAGATTCGAAATCAGTTGCATTCATGGCAAGCTGTTTTTCCAACTTCAATGCTAAATATTTTCGCATCTTACCAGAGAGAGATAATAAACCATCAGCCTAGGCAAATATAATAAAGAAAAGATCCCTATGCTCAGCTAAGGCGACATGAAACTATAAAGAGTCTTTAGGACAATCAGTTATCACAGAAACAGAAACGCAATATTTAATATTTGACTCAATAATGCACTATGATCAGAAGATTCAGAACGCACCTGCATCACTGGACTGTGATCCCTGTCCTTTGGTAAAGCTTCCAGCTTTTTGTTATCTAGCTAAGAGTTTATTGAAAAATGAGCATTAATTAGCAATAAGCTATGAATATCAAAAGCAGTCAAAACAATCACACTAGCGCAGCCCTGAGAAAATTGGAAAACATGGTAAACTTCATTCAGTATATATACCAAAAGAACAGCGGCTTGGGGAAAGTATCGATAAATTTGATCGCCTATATTCTTTGCTGCACCACTAAGCTCAGTGTCCTCAAATCTTTCATTCGCATGAAAGTATCCCACCAAACTCAATCCTTGAGCTCCATAATGCTTTTCTATCTGCTCATCACTTACACCAATCAGAATTGGTCTCTTACCACATATTTGATATCAAAGTAGAGAACTAGTACCAATTATCACTACAACTATATACATTTAGGCTAGACTCCTGATACAGTGTCCCCATTATTTGACATTGGTGTATCAATACTTTGATCACAATTTTCTAAGATCAAAATCATGATTAACAATCTCATATTTATGAACCCCTCACCCTCCCCACTCCCGACTAAAAGAAATTCCTTCTCATAATTAATTGCAACAGTTATTGAAAGAAGTTATCTTATCAAAGCAATAACAAATATGTCTATAATGGCTAATGTACTTCATTAGACCATAAATCAATAAATTAATACAAATAGCTAATTCGAAATTCATACCGACCACAATGAATGAAAACTTGACTCACGATCCGAAATTTGCCCCCTATTATAAAAACTCATAACTCAACTTAGATAATAGAACCAAGAGAACACAGATCCATAATTCAGAGAGGCATAAAGAGAGAGAGAAAAAAAGTTACCTGCACAAGAGCGATCTCGAGAGACGGAAGGAGACCGATATGACGAGAATGGAATAAAGGAACAGCATCAGAGACCTCTACAACTTCAACATCGCCACCTCCTCCGCTGACAGCACGGCCGACTAAAACACCGTTGACCGCGAATGTTTTGTGTTTTAGGGCGTGCAGAACTAGCTTTATGTAAGCCGTTTGCGATAATTCACATCTCACCTCGGATTTCATGATGAGGGTAGCTTCGAAGGAGAGTGGAATCAGTCAGTTACTCACTGTAGCAGTCGCCGGCAGCAGAGCAGACGACAAAAAGCACGGCAAGATTGGGGAGACGGACGAGCAAGGCGAGGAGGACAGGAGATATTCTTTTTCTCAATTTTCTACTTCCATTAAAAGCGGAGAGTACGACTGTTTCTTATAACGACGCCGTTCCAGGTTTCAAAAAGCACGATTATTTTGTACGAGACAAACTTAAAACTTATAAGATTATACCAATAAAATTTTAATGGTTACAAAAAAATTAATAACTATAATAATGACACCAATAACCACAAAATTATTAAAATTAATAAAACATTTAATTATGGCACAAGCATGAGTACAAGAACAAGAATAATGATAATAATTTTATAACAACAACAACTTATTAAATGTTATAAAAAAGATGCCACACTAAATCAACGAAAATCAAATAAAATAATGTAACCTATGTTTTAGATCTAAACCTAATCTAAAGCAATGAGATTGGATAAATATAATATCTCAAAAATTTGCTTAGCCTAATCTCACGTCATTAGCGCCCTAATTTGATTATAATATAAATAAATCACATGTTAGCCTTAGCCTAACTCCTTAATCCCGAAAATTTAACCGAATTCAAAACCTTGACTCTAATAAATCATAATTCGTAAACCAAAATAAAAATCCACTAAAATCTTCACTAATCCTAATTACTTTGGCTAATCTAAAATCACCCTAAACTAATCCCTCAACCCTTCTCTTTTTCCTTTTCTTTTCTTTCTTTCTTCTCCTCTTCTGGCCAATCTCAAGCTGCACTTTTGAATTGTTGCAACTTGCACCATCACCCATCACCTTTTTGCACCCTCATCCATTACTCATCACCTTTCTCCTTCTTTCCCTTCTCTCTTCTCTACAAACCTGCACACCTCCATACGCACCACCCTATATCTTTGCATCCTTCTTATCCTTTTCATCCTCAATGCCTACATACAACCATCATCACCCTCACCCTACAGCTACTACCGTACCTCTAACCATCCTCTACAACCATACCATCATCATCACCTTGCAGCCGCATCATCACCATCACACACCACCTCCCCATTCTTTTTCTTTTCCCTGACCCACACCGCACATGCACACACACACACACACACACACACACACACACACACACACTTCACACTCTCCTTCTTTCTCTTTGGTTTTGCCTCATCCTACCCATCTTTATGTCAAAGAGCCATTGCCTGAGCTCCCTCTTCCTTCTCCTCTCCTCCTCCTCCTCCTCATTCTTCTTCTTCTTCTTCTTCTTCTTCTTCTTCTTCTTCTTCTTCTTCTTCTTCTTCTTCTTCTTCTTCTTCTTCTTCTTCTTCTTCTTCTTCTTCTTCTTCTTCTTCTTCTTCTTCTTCTTCTTCTTCTTCTTCTTCTTCTTCTTCTTCTTCTTCTTCTTCTTCTTCTTCTTCTTCTTCTTTATTTCCCTATTGTTGGCCTACGCACCACCACTTCCACCTCTGTGCACCACCTCAGCCACCACTCGCCGCCTAGGTCACCTCAACCTTCCCCCTCGCTGTCGCCATATATCATCGCTAACTACCACCTCTTCTTCCTTCTTCTTCCTCTCATGCATTGTAGCTTTTGCAGAATGCATGGCTTGTGCACCACCTGTTGCACGGCTGTGCAACACTTAAAATCTCTTGCTGCATAGCTGTGCAACATTTGCATAGTCTGACCATGTGTCGTTTTTCCTCTCGGCCTACTGTGCACAGCCGCAGCACGACCGTGCAACTTTCGTATCACTTGGTCGTGCACTATATTTTCTCTCGACTAGGAGCTACACCGCCTACTGCACAATTGTGCAACTTCCTATTTTTGACGGTGCACCCCTATTTTCACCCCCAAACCTTATCCAAACACCATTAAAATTTAACCATAGCTCCACCACGTATTCCTCTACACATCCATACATCTCAAGCTCCCATTTCACTACGGTTATATCTATTTTTACCCTCTTTACCTTGATTTCTCATTCGATTTAACTCTTTGAGCCTAACCATGAATTTTATTATTTATCATAGGTGGTATTCCAGTAACTTTGGAGAAGGAAGTCTAGGATTTGAGCGCTAAGAGCCTAGTGTCCTAGTTGGTAAGGATACTAATTGATGTTTAGGGTTTTGGTATTATTTTCTTGTATGGTTATATGTGTTTTTCATGATATTATTGATATATGTTGTAACATGTGTGGATCTTGATATTTTGTGATGATATGAATGTTACGTTAAAAGAAAGTAAGAATTGGTGAGAAGTACCATTATGCTATGATTTTGTTGTGATAATGTTATATTTGTGGAATTATATCTTATGGTATGAAGTATGGGTTTAAGGATATTATGTTATTGAAAGAAAGTAAGAATGGGTAAGAGGTGCCATTACTATTTTGTTCTGATAATGTTATACTTGTGGAAGTATATCTTATGGAATGAAATACGGACTTAAGGATAGTATATTATTAAAAGAAGGTAAGAATGGGTAAGATGTACCATTATTATTTTGTTGTGATAATGTCATATTTGTGGAAATATATATATTATAGTAGGAAATATGGGTTAAGTGAGTTTTGATAAATGGAATTAAGAATTCTCATAAGGTATGATGATTAATTAAGGACTTGGAAAATAACATATGTGGAAAAATAAAGGTTTTTATTTTTTTCTTATAGCTAACTTGGTCATTATAGGATATTAAGAAAATTTTGGTATTTTATGTGTTAGGAGGTTTAAAATATGATATTAATAGCATAAGGAATTCATGGGAGTATTATTATTATTTGGGGTCCTTAAATAATTTAATGGCTAATTTGGGGCAAACTATCTTGTAATGATAATACCATTATTCCATGTTTAAGATTTAGAGGTTATCTATCAGAACTGATAATCATGAAAATTTCAAGGGAGGTGTTATGTAACACCCCAAAATTCACTATTTTTTTTTAAGCGGAAGCAATTAAAATAGAACTACTTAGAACCTGTGAATTCTGGGGATGTTACTG